>RAQS01000234.1:0-30950 GCA_003698115.1 Aspergillus sp. HF37 | reverse complement strand
ATCCCATTGTCGAGGAATCCACCGCCATCCCAACCGACGACCCCCCGCTCTTCTCCTCCGCCCTGATCTCCCCCGAAGTCATCGCCGCCATCCCAACAGACTACACCGTCCGCCCCCTGCGCCGCTCCGACTACCACCGCGGCTACCTCGAGGTGTTGCGCGTGCTGACCTCCGTCGGCGACATCTCCGAGGACCAGTGGAACCGGCGGTATGACTGGATCTGCTCGCGCGCAGACGAGTACTTCCTGCTCGTCATCTGCGATGGCGCGGACCGCGTCGTCGGCACGGGGAGCCTGATTGTCGAGCGCAAGTTCATCCACTCGCTCGGCCTGGTCGGCCATATCGAGGACATTGCCGTCGAGAAGGGCCAGCAGGGCAAGAAGTTGGGGTTGAGGATTATTCAGGCGTTGGATTTTGTCGCTGCCCATGTCGGCTGTTATAAGGTATCCCTCTCTCCGTCTTCATCGTTTGGGTGTTGTTCTGGGATGCGTGGCTGACGCAGGTCGGCAGACGATTCTCGACTGCTCCGAGTTCAACGAGGGCTTCTATATCAAATGCGGCTTCAAGCGCGCCGGCCTCGAAATGGCCCATTACTATTAATTCGTCCGTTCGGTTTGGGCTGTGTTTTATGCGATTCTACCATCGGCGTTCTGTTTCGGTTCTTTTCGGTTCGGTTCTTCGCATTGAGTGAGGATAGTATAGACTTGGGATGATCGCAATCTGTTTGTTGGATTTCCGGATTGCTGAATAGATGCCATGCAGGGGCTGTGCGCAGGGGTTCATGGTCGGGACGGTTGTTTAATAAGATGACTTGTCGAGATGTTTTCGGGGTTTTCGGTGCCTGTCTCGGTTCGTGCGGGAAGGCCGCCTTGCTGTATCTTCACTTTTCTGCATATTTGGGTTCTACTGGTATCATAGGCATAGATTGGGAGTACGATGGGCACCTGGCGAGGTGCACGAGTTTGGGCAAGCTTAGCACAGACAATTGATCATGCATTGAACATGGGCAAAAGCAGCACGGCTATACGGTGACCTACAGCGAAGAGAACCTCATGTCACATCCATTCCATTTTCCTGTAAACAGCATGGGCGCAATGATCAGAACCCATCGCTCGTACGCCGAGTTGATTGAACTCATTGATTTAACCATTTAAAAAGAGACATCCCTGCGCAGGAGTAAAAGGCCCCAAGGCAAGGCACCTCCACCTCTCCAATCCGCAGCCTCCAGCAACCTGACCCAAGCCGCCCGTCCGTTCGTTTGTCCACCATCTTAACGAGACTTGCCAGTGGCCTTGGGCGCAGAGCCCTTGGCGCCCTGCTTGCTCTGGATGCGCTGCGCGCCGCCCTTTGACGCATTGGCGGCGTTCTTCGCCTTCTCGGCCTTCTTGCGGCTCTCCGACGCGGTCTTCTTTTCCTTGGCTTCCGTGACGGCCTGCTGGCGCGCGGCGGCCCGGGCCTCGGGGCGCATGTTGCGGCGCTCCTTGATCACATCGAGGGAGGCGCCGACGACGGCACGCTGGTTCTTGACGGCGCGGCGGGTGCGCTTCTTGGCAACTTCCTGTTGTTTTATTCCGTCAGTTCTGCTGCTGCGGCTGATGCCTCGTTTGCATTTCGTCGTATTCCCCGCCGATCATGTCATGTCGAATCTGCGTGTCTCCCTCATATCCCCGTCTCTCACATCGAAATAGTAGATAGAAAGGGGTACTGACTTCGGTGATGCCCTTCTTGTGCTGGCGGCGGTACAGAACAGTCCACGCTATCCGGCGAGGGTTCTTGCGCTGCAGGAAAAGCGACTCCGACTTTCCTTTCTGGAAGCGGAAGACCCTGCTGTCGCCGCGGACGTACAGCTTACCCTGCACGAGAACAGAATTGTTAGCGACATCGAATCTAATTGTCAGCCAGCCAGCCAGCCAGGCGGATCCTCCCTCCCAACTGGCCTGTCTGTCTGGCACCGGGTCGGCTCTCGGTTGATGGCAACGCACCTTGCCAGGGTAGATCTTAGCACCGCTGAACGAGTCGTCGAAGGTACGCATCTTGAATGCTGGAGATGCGCAGAGACGAGGTGTTGTCGGGTTGGCGTTGGGTGTTGAATTCGGCGGGCGGGATCGGTCGACAGTGGGAATGGATTGTGGGTGCGGGCCCCGGTGGCTCGCTAAGAGCACGTGATCGCCTCTGCCCTGGCTCGCAGGCAGGTAGGTATGGTATGCCTGACACAGGTGGTCTTTTTGTACGATGTTTGTGTTGCTACTTTGTTTAATGGCAGTAATATTTATTCTATTTTTTTGAAGTATTACCGGCCTTGACGAATGAGAATGGCGCTGTAGGTACTTAACTGCGGGTCCGGCATTTATGGTCTACCGTAGCTATTTACAACAGCAGACGAACGGGACGAATACAGCGGGATGAACTGTGTGATATGTGCCTTTTCCACCAATTTCATTGCCGCTGCTGTCTACTAAATGCCGCTATGTCCACAGCCAGCCCGGCCCGGTCAGGGGGCGAGTGCGACTGGCATGCATAGTCAAACCGCAGCTCCTCTATGCATGCCAGTCGCACTCAGCCCATGGGTCCGGCTTGCACTCCTGCAGGCTGATTAGCTCAACGGCCTATGCACACGGCGTTGTCGACATACCGTGCACTGGACATCGCGGCAGATTGCGGTCGGGCAGGCGCCGCAACATTTCGGGCAGACTCGGCGCCCGCAGCCGGTGTCCAGGGTGCACATGTTGAATGTGCTGGTGTCCTTGACCCTGGCCCCCAGACTGTCGATGACTTCCACAAGGCGCGAGCACATCTCGGTCTGGAAGTTCTTCGGCTTGGCCAGCACCTCCTTGGCCGCTCTGTAGATGCAGCACTCGGTCCCGCAGATCGGACAGCTTCCCTCGCAGCTCGTGCATCTCAGGTTGCGGCTGTACCACACGCGGTCGTCGTTGGCGCGCCGCGGGGATTTGGTGTCGGTAGGTGACAGAAGCTCGACGTACGTGTTGGTGTATCTGCGCGCCAGCTCGATCTGGCCATTTTCCGTCAGTTCTGCTTCTACACTGATGGTCGCTTAGGTAGAATATACGTACCCTGTATTCAATCGGGCTCTCTTGAGTGAGGTCTGCGAGAGTCGGGGAATTTTCTAAATCCTATCAGCTATTTGTTCATTGACAAGGCTATCTGATCTTGACGCTTCAACCTTTGGAGTCCTCGCCATCCTTCTTGCCCATGGAGAACAGTGCGCTGGCGCCCTCTTTCAGGACCCTTGTCATAGACGAATACGAGGCGTTGCGCATACCCTGTTTCTTGCCATCGCCTTCGTCAGGAGTTGTGAAAGTGCTGGCCGGGGTCAATCTCTCCGCGGAGTCGTTGCTCGGTTTGGTAGCTTCGTTCATGCCTTGAAAGTTCGATGAGGTGCCGAGGTCAAGATGCATGGAGTCTATAGACATGCGGCCTGTCAACACTGGGGATTATCCTGCTGGGCTGGGGATACGCACCGTGAATCTTCGTGGGCTTCTTTCCACCGCGGACGCTCAAATCAACTGCAGTCTTTCCAGTTTCATCGACAATCTTGTCCTTGTCATTTTCGACGTTGGCACTTTTTCCCAGATCTGCGTCGCTGATAACGCCCTCAGGCTTTGCATGTTTGTCACCGTTGTCCTTCGACGTGTCAACAGCACTGGCATCGGTCACACCTGCAGGCTTGTTGCCAGCGGCTTTCGAATTCAAAGGGACAGTATGCGCAGCGGGTCCGGTGACCGTGGACTCCGAGTCCTTGGTGTCAACCTGGATTTTGCCAAAACCCTCCACGAGTACGTCTGAGCCGTGGTCAGTATCGCGAGGACCATCGTCAGCCTTGACCTGGTGCGCGTCATCGTGCTCTTTCGCGTC
The DNA here is from genome assembly GCA_003698115.1 of Aspergillus sp. HF37. NCBI lineage: Eukaryota > Fungi > Ascomycota > Eurotiomycetes > Eurotiales > Aspergillaceae > Aspergillus > Aspergillus sp. HF37. The sequence goes on along the minus strand of RAQS01000234.1, from coordinate 27,077 downwards.
CGAGGCAGAAGACAACTGAGACGCTTCGTCCTTATCGCGGGTCTGGAACGCGTTCTCCAGCTGCTCGGCGAGAGCCTTGTTGAGCTGATCCATGTCAAGACCAGTTTCGGGGCGCGCTGATGGATCGCGAATCGAGGGAGTCTTGTTTCCCACAGCAATAGAAGGGGACAACGCGTCGTCAACTGGACTCTCTGCACGGCTCCCGACAGGAGTCGGAGGGTTCATACGCAGTGGACTAGGGTAGGTTAATGATGTTCTGGAGAGAGGGAGGATGGGAGGGAGAAGGAGACGGTGCTTACTTCACATAACCAGGGCGCGTTCTGGTGACAGTAGGTCCATCTCGGAGAACCTCGATGTGTTGGGTGCGGCTGGTATCATGGCTCGCATGCTGCGGCCGAGACGCAGCATTTCTCTTATCCATCTTTTCAGTAGTTTTGCGGCTTAAACTTGTTGAGGAATCGTAATAGAGGATATCACGCGGAGGGGAGACAGATTGCGTGTTTAGAGAGTTAGAGAGAATGCTTCTGTTCCTTTCCGATACTGAAGTTCGATGTCCAGGTTAAAGAAAGCACAGAAGGATAGGTGCGAAGTGTGAGAATACAGGATTTAGGGAATACACTAGATTGACTATGTCGTACTTCAGACTGCTCTCTGCGTAGTGAATACTAGGACATTTCGTAGATTGCCAGTCGCTATTGAGCCAGGGCATCTTCCACTGCTTCTTTGGGGCTATGATGCCGACATAGTAGCATTTGCGGCTGGTGATACGTACCCAGAAATGAACACTCTCTATATGACGGCGGCTTCCGTTGAAGTGTCTATTTGTTAGGTAAATCCTATACTCGAGGGTTTCGCCTGCACGCCCCCTCTATCATGCTGCCTTAAGACCACAGGGATAATACTACGTACTGTACCATAATCTGAGAAAGGACCTGATTGGATTCTATACAATGCTCTGGCACTAATGGTTCTTGCCACGACAAAAGCGACGCATCCATGGGCCAAAGTGCGGACCCAGTCGTATACTTGGAATAACGACGAGAACAAATCTTCCCCAGCTCTCGAACCAGATGGACAGATTCGGCAGGATGCATCGGCGAAATTCCTTTCCCCTCATGGTCACATTATAACGTAGTCGAGCTTCATTTTCTCATGGCAAACTGGCTGGGAGTTGCAGCCCTACGTCATCGCATGCGTTGTCGTCCACTCCTTGGCCGTCTGGATAGCCGCCGGCTCGTCCTCCTTCCAGCGCTGGGCGACATCATTTGCCAACGGATCGTCGGGGTTAGGCGCGCCCAGCAGCGCCTGGATGGAGAGCAGAATCGTTCGGATCTGTAGAGCAGGGGACCAGTTGTCTGCGCAAAAGTTAGCTGCTGCAACTGCTGCAACCGCGGCCATGGACCCGGGAAGTCTCACTCTTCAAGACATCCAAGCAGATTCGCCCCAGGCGGTCGATGTTGGGGTGGTAGATCTTGGTCAGGAACCGAATCTTGGGCGGCGTCATGGGATAGTCTTCTGGTAAGAACAGCTCGAGACGGAATATCCCGCCTGTTGCAGAAACCGTCAGCGCTCGTTTCTGGTAGTCGGAGAACGTCTCTACCTTCGTAGGGAGATTGCGTGGGGCCGTGGATGGCGACATCGAAATATCGCAGATTCTCCTCATGAGGAATCGCATTGATGCCCGCTACTCTGGAAACAAAATATCCATCAACGATCTATATTGCGCGTTTTTCGGTGGTCAAAAGCAGTAAATTCTTACGGCTCAGCCATAAGGCGCTCCGTCTCCTTCACTATTCTTTTTGGTAGTGCCATATTGCGTCCTCCGGAACCTTATCGCGACCGATATTGACGGCGGGGCAAACAGTTTCTTCTGGATTCGACAGTATCCCAGCGGTTTGCGGTATAAAGGAGTTTCCAGGGCCCAGCGCGGGACGACAAGGTCACGGGTGCGAGATGTGCTGTTGCTGGAGCGAAGTAAAGAAACCGGGGATTTTTCTGCAGAGATGCAAAAAACGACGTAACCCGTGATAATCGAGGGGCCTGCGCTTGTGGTCTCTGTGGTGCGCCGTGGGATACGTACGGGGAGACACGGAGACCATGTGCGCATTTCCCTCGAGTTGTTCCGCGGTTGATCCGAGAGCTCTCGATGCTCTCTATCTACGGCTGTCCTGTCTGCTCTGTCAGACCACCTCTCTCCCTCAAGGTATGTCGATCACCAGCTGATATCGCTCAATGCTGACTTTCAATTGGCCATGCGACAGCTATCGATGCTTGCACATCCGCTGTTTACGAGATAACAGCAGCCCGTATCACCTGCTGCACCTCGCCCATTCTGTCCTGCAATGCCAACGAATCACCACTTCGCTTCCTCGTTCTGATATAATCGAAAGTCGATGAATGGCCCTTGCGGTTCCCGAAATGGGAGCGTCGAGAGCATCGGGCAGCGTTGCATATGATTCCCCACTGACACGTTGTACGGCGATGATATCAAAGTACCTAGCAATTTCGTGATACAAAATAATACCGGCCGGGTTTCATCGTCAATATGCCCACCTCCACGGAACCTAGGCCTCTGACGTCGGCCTTCGAAAGCCCGACATTCGGAGAGGACAGTTCTTTCCGCGTAGAGCGGCCGGTCGGCTCAATGTCGATATCGCCGTGCGGACGGGACGTCGTCCTAGCTTCGAAAGAGGGCCTCCATGTCATAGACCTCGATTCCCCGTACTCCCCGCCGCGATACCTTCCGCACCGTACGCCATGGGAAGTCGCAGATGTTCAGTGGTCGCCCTTCGCTGCCCGTGACTACTGGATTGCGAGCACGTCGAACCAGAAGGCCTTGGTGTGGAATTTGGGAATGAAGTCCTGGCAGAATCCTATCGAGCATGTGCTACATGCCCACTCGCGCGCTATCACCGATATCAACTTCTCCGCCCACCATCCGGATGCGATTGTGACCTGTGCCGTTGACAGCTTTGTTCATTGCTGGGATTTGCGCGCGCCGTCGCGGCCGGCGATCTCCTTCTCTGACTGGTTTGCTGGTGCTACGCAGGTCAAGTGGAACCGGCAAGATCCTCATGTTATAGCGAGCTCGCATGACAGGTTCCTCCGAATTTGGGATGATAGGATGGGTGCCTACCCGATCAAATCGATCGAGGCACACGATACCAAGATCTACGGTGTGGACTGGAATCGTGTACGGCCGGATGCTGTTGTGACTTGCTCGCTGGACAAAACCATCAAGTTCTGGGACTACACGGCCGAAAGCAATGTGCCTGAGAAGGTTATCAGGGCCCCGTTCCCGGTGTGGCGGGCCAGGAATACGCCCTTCGGATGGGGCGTCCTCGCCATGCCGCAGAGAGGCAATAACGACCTCCATCTGTACAGCCGCAGGGCAGGAGAGGGTGCCAAACCGGACGAGAATCTCCCATTGGTGCATACGTTTCCTGGGCACAAGGGCCAGGTAAAGGAGTTTCTTTGGAGGCCTCGTGGAGGCGTTTCGGATGGGATCGATTGCAGGGAGTTTCAGCTTGTTTCCTGGGGGACGGATAAAGAACTCCGTTTACACAGGGTTGATCCCGACATCTTACAGCGTGTGGGGTACGAAAAAGGCAAGTCCTTTATTTCTACTCTGAACGTTACTCGGGACGGGGCTGTTTACAAAAGCTTTCGTGACACGAACGAGCATGAACTTGACGAGACGGACCTCAACGCCTCGTCATATTTCCCTGACGGCACAGGGATGAATACTGCATCTATTCCACACCTTCGAGGCTGGACCCAAGGGATCAATGCGGACGCTAGAGTTGAAATGCAGGGCAGGTCGAATCTCAGGGCTGATACCAACCCCATTTCGTGGATGCGTGGAGTCAAAATATCTGGATGGGATATCGAAACTATGGGGGATGAAATAACCCACGTGGGCGAGAGATTCACCAAGGTCGCTTTCGAATTCGTTGATATTAGGCAACGAAAGGCAACGATATCCTTAAATGGGCCGTGGGGTGCTGAAGGGGCTTCCCTGTTCCTCAAAGTTGATATCAAGTTCCCTGTCGACTACCCCACGGATTCAATGCCATCATTTAATATCCAGAAGACCTCCGGTGTGACTGATGAGCTTGCGGCAAACCTAGCCGCAGAACTGCGCACGATTGCGGAAACGTATCTTAGTCGCAAGAGGGGCTGTCTCGAGGGCGCCGTTCGATACCTTTTGGGCGAGAGTACCCTGGAGGAAAGCGTCGCGTGGATCCTCGGCGAATCTAGTGAGACGGTTAAATCTCCTGTCAACGGAGAGCTGGAGGGCGAGTCAAGCGATGAGGATGAAGTAGGACTGTCCCACAGCCAGGAGTTAGGCATGGGCTCCGAATTACTTCGACCGGTCAATGCCAACGTGATGGTTCCTGTGGCTAAGGCCTGTGGTGCTCTTTGGGCAAATGACGGGCGCCTGGTGTGCTTTTTCCCTGCTAAGAAAGACAAATCGGTGTCTTTCATGGAAAATTTGGGATTCAAGGAGATGGCCAGACTGTCCAGAGCAGACAAAGTTTTCGAAGGGTTTGGTCGCCTACAGGCAAATTCACCCGGGCCGCAAGCAAGCACAATCCCCAGCACCGACGACAACGCCTCTGATGATTCCGATGAATCGGATGAAGAGTCCTCGAGTTCTTCTGGGTCGTCCGACACCTTGTCAGGGTTGCAGAACCGTTTCCCAACGCCGCGAACATGGCGCAGCGGCGGTAGTCTTGGATTTAATCGGCCCCGGTCCACGGACAATTCACAAATGTCAACCGTCGGTGGCATGACGACGAAGTCATCGGATACTCCGAAGAATGTTATGTCTATTCATGACTTCAGCGACTTCCTACCTGCGAAGCGCGAGTTGGCGAGGAAGTATCGGATCAGCGGCAAGGGGTCAGATGTATGTGCCTACAACGCTTCGGTGGCACTCGATGCTGGCTACCATGAATTGGCTCGGATTTGGGGACTCGTCAAGTTGACATTGCGAAATCAAGAAGGCCCCTCCTCTCCCGCTGGCTCGGACATTGCCGATCACGCTGTGAAGAGGCATACGAGACGAAGGGACAGCGCTGTCGACTTGACATACGACTCCAAAAACCATGACCAGGCTCCTATGAGACCACCAAGCGGCCCGATGCAATGGGGAAACCATCCGTTTGGTGGCCAATGGCTATTGCCGTCACTTCTTGATCATTTTGAACGGATCGGTGATATACAAATGGTGGCAATGCTTACATGCGTTCTTCATGGGCCCAATCGTGATCCAAGTGCATTCCCGGAGAACCGTTACGAGAGTCCAACATCTAGGCGCAGGGAGCAACAGTCCTTCTCATTGGATTTACATTCGGACGGCGGCGCACAACTCAAGTCCCAAGCAACGACTCCCTTGGCTTCCACTCCTAGGGATAGCAGTACCACGCCTATCGCTCATGGCTCGACACGGTCGTCTGCAGAACTCTGGCGTCCCGATGGCACCCCTCCGTACTCTACAGGTGCAACACCACCGTTAGTCTCCCGCCAAGGGCCGTTGTCTGGCGAAAAGAAATATGGGAGCCAGAATGTCGCGATACCTGGGTCTTATGACCAACAATCCCAGTCGCGCAGTGGATCTGGATTAGGTTCGGTTCTGGCTTCCTCTTTGACTCGGTCCTTCCCTTTTGGTCCGTCATCGGCATCTCCCCCGACGAGTGCTCTAAATAAGAGAAAATGCCCAGGTGATAGTCCTCAAACAGGGGGTGGCCACGGTTCTTGGACCAATGCTCTCGCTGCAAAACCTTCAGCAATCCCCGATTATCTGACTACCTCAACTGCAGTATCATCACGCGCTCACTCGGACATTGAAAGCGATCGACCTCAGGCACCACCCAAGCGCCCAGCGAAGCTTAAGATGACTTTGAAAAACCAAGGCGTTTTTAACAATGGACATGTCCATAATCCACTCCATGATCCAGAGAAGTCTTGGGCGTATAGATCATATCGCTCAGAATATGCCAATATGCTGGCTGTTTGGGGCCTCCCGGTGCAGCAAAGTGAAGTGCTTAAGATCGGCGGTCCCGTTAGTTGTTCGGATAATACACTTGTCGAGCATCGGCGTCATCACAACCTCCGAGTATCGTCTTCTCCCCCTGCGGACCCTCTGGAGCCATACTCAGCAGCCGACAATGCGGACAACCAGGGATTGGAAATACAGCAACACTGCCCTCACTGCGGCCATGCGCTTCAAATACCGATTTCCTCGAAGCCTGCAGCAGCAGATACCTCTCGGAAGCGCAGCATGAGAAGGAACTATCCGCTCAGGAGATGTCCAAACTGCAGTCCTAGCCAGCCACTACCATCCAAACTGCCTTGCGTAATCTGCGGTGAGACTGTGGAGCGAATGCTCATTCCTTGTCTGAGCTGCGGCCACGTATGCTGCTTTGCCTGCCACAGAGCCTGGTTCTGGGACTCAATCGCCGGCGACGACAGCGCCCAAGGCGCCAATGAGTTCCAGTTCTGTCCTACGGGATGCGGCTGCAACTGCTCCGAACACACAGTGTTGGATGCCCCGATGTTCCGCAGCACGACTAGTCCCATTGCACCAGAAAGCGACGCGGGGTACACCAGCCCTCAATCCAAAAGAAGCCCCCGCATACGGCGGCGCGACTCCGGGGCGGAACACGCTGAGACGAAAGTCGGGCAGCATGAAGATGACCTGGATCTTTGGCAGTTGGCGCCGTTTGCGTCGCTTGCGAGGGGCTTGGGGGGCGGGCTCAGCCGCGGACTGCGTGCAGAGGAGAACCAGAGACCGAAACCGTTCATCCCTAAGAAGTCTTCTATGAATCGAGTCGAGAGCGGGTGGTGATGTTGTCTTCCGTTATATATATGGACTACGTATGAGTCTTACTGTTGTATACTTGCTTTGGACTCATAGCGTTGCATTTTGGTTATGACATGATACCATAGACATAGCATAATTGATTTGCATATACAATTTCTTGCTCCCTAAAACCAAACCCTTAACCATCCTAATGCATAACAACCGCAACATGATCGTCCATGTACGGCTCAATATTCCCCAGAAAACAAGCCGCAATGATACTCACCACTCCAAACGCAATACTTGCATAATAAACCCACTTGTAGCTCTCCGCGTACGCTACCTGGCCCGCCGCAACAACAGCCTGGTACGCAGCGTCGCTGTCGATGCCGGGGATTTTCCGCAGCTCGGGTAGCAGGGAGGCGCCTGTGAGCTCGATGGCCTTCGCGATGAGGGCTTTGTCCGTGATGTGGAGGTCGCGCAGCATGACGCCGCCGATGTAGTGCTCGGCGTTGACGACGAATTTGGAGATGAAGATGTTGTAGTATATGCAGTAGCCGATGGAGCCGCCGATTACGCGGATTGAGAGGGTGAGCGCGGCGACGGTCGCGATTAGGTCCTTTTGTTTTTTTGTATGTTAGATCTGTGTGCATGAGTGGTGTGCTGGGGGATGGAACGTACATGCGGACAGATAATGGTCGTTATGATGGAGGCCGGTATGACGATTCCTCCTATTCCCAGTCCGGCGACTATTAGCGGACCTCATGTTTTGTCGAGGTTGTCGACGCGGGCGATCGAGAGTGCGCCGCAGCCTGGTTGAGTTTTGTTAGTCCGGGAAGATGGACTAGACTGGCTAGCTGGAATAGTATGAGAGGACGACATACCAGCAGTCATGAAAACGCTGCTCAGAATTAGCAGCTCCCTGTTATGACCGCTGAGAAGACTGAGTAGCCACAGGATTATGCAGGCACCGCCTAGTATCCCAAAGCCGATAGGAAGGCTGCGCACGCCAACATCGACGGGGTCGTGTCCGTACACATTGAACGATTGCGTAGGCCAGAACATCAAGACGGAGAAGAAGTTGCAACCGGAGATGAAGGTGATGACCAACGTCAGGCCCAGGGTGCGCGTCTCTTGCTTCAATCTCGTTGGGAAGATGGGATGGCTAGCGCCGTAGGCTCCCAGAAGCAGAACGCGACGAGGATGGCAAAACCGAGAATGAGGGGTACGAGAACGTGAGCGGACGTCCATTCGTACTGTTTGCATATAAGTCAAAAAAGGAGTTCTGGTTGACTGTTGCTGGCCATGGCGTACCTGGTATCCACCCCATTGCATGCCGGCCATGAAAAGGATCATGCCGACAATGCTCAAGAAGCCGCCGACAAAATCCACCCGGCTGATGATCTCCTTCCTACTCATTCCAACCGAGTTGGCTCGCGGCGGCGGGAAGTAAAACAGGACGGTAACGAGCAGGCCGGCTCCATTCCACGCGCCGCAGAATGCACCGACGTAGCGCCAGCTGCTGTGGGACGCAATAAGCTGAGCCCACAGCACGGATGGGCAGAACGGGAGGATCGTGAATATCAGGACCGCAACGTATTTGCCCCGTTCCCGGGTGGGTGCCATTTCCGACGTTGCGGCCAATGCTGTCAGTTCATTGACGCCGGCCCCGCCCCCGGCGATTGCCATCCCGCCTGATATCACGATCAGTAAACCCTCTATCGCATATTTCTGCGAGCCATACCAATGAAGACGTTCATTGTATTCGCTGTACTGCTGACAATCATCCCGACGCAGACGAGAGCAACGCCGATGATAGCAACATAGCGACGGCCGAACAAATCAGACAGGGAACCGACGAATGGACATACGCCGGCGAGAGCGAGGAGGTTTGCAAGGATCTGTGCAATTGGCGAGGTATCAGCCTAGGACCCCGTATCAAAGCTCAACCGCATGGCACGTACAAACCAAATCCAGCGATCCGCGCCTCCAATATTACTATAAATGAGCGGTGGAATTCCTCCTATACAATGCCGTTAGACCGGGCAACAAGATGCGTTCGAGTTGGAGACTTGCCGAACAGATAAACTGGAATCTGGCTGCCAGTCCATAAGAAAGCCATTGCCGTGAAGCCCATAAACCGACGGAAAGTCATCTTGAGGAGTCAGCGAGTCGCTCAGTCGAGCTAACCTTGTAATGGCCCATGTCCTACCGGGCTTAAGCTCTCAGGATCTTCTTCATCTCCGCCATTCCCCTGATGAACCACCTCCTGGTGAACGTAATTCTTGGTCAGACCATCGTTCACTTCTTGAGCGGCAGCCTTCTCATCGCCATGGGACCGGTTTGAGTTGCCTGGTGACTCCATTGATATCGCAGCGGCAGGAAAGGTCAGTTAGCATAAGAGATCGAGCATGGAGCAAAGAGAAGACAGTAAGCCGAATGAAGATAGAACGACCAGACAACAGATTGCGAGTGTTGCCAGCCGTATATATACACATTACGAGGCATCCAGAGCAAGATGGAGGGCATTTGTCCGTTTGAATCCATGTTGTGAGCTGGAAGAAGCTCGCGAATCACGACGGCGAACACCCGTCTTAGCTCGCGGGCCTGGAGCTGGCTGGGTCGGTCTTGGTTCCATTTTCAGACATGCCGCGGCAGATATCCATGCCGAATCAGCCAGGATTGCGAAGTGCCGGCATATCGCGGGGGAAATTGCGGAGAGCTGGAGAATTTTCCGGATTTCTACTCGTCAATGATACGGCCCCGGAAGCGCTGTCGCTAACGGACTGGCCTCGGCTCAATCTTATCCTTTGGCCTGCGGCTCTCAACTAGTCGAGTCGAATGCGATTCCTTCCGATTATTCCGGTAGAATGTATTGTGTCCGGTAATATGTACACAGAAGTGGTAGCCGTAAAATGCTGCTCCCATACCCCCATAGTCCCAGGAGCTGTTTCCAGAGCATTGGAAATACTGAAAAGCATTCAGGTGCCGACTCTCGTCTGCGCGAAGTGTCCGGCATGCCCCAATCCTCGAAGAGCTGCTCGGGAGCACTGGAGCCGAGGGAAACGAGCTGCAGTAGCGTCGGGTGGCAGAGCTCATACCAAAGGTGGAAGAATGCCCATAACAGGCAAGATCAATATCTCTCTCCAATCGTCTGGAGCTTCAGTTTCTTCGGAACCACGAAAACTCCCGAAGCCTCAGCGCAGACGGTCCCGGTATGATCACGCACTTCCGAATTCACATAGGCTTTGCGATCCGTACTCCGTTCTTGGTCTACAGTCGTGTGGAGCTCGAAGAAGTTGTCAGACCACGCGGGAGCGCGGTAGTTGACCTGAAGGCTCGCGGTGACACCGGTGCGTTCGGGAAAAGTGCGAACAGCTGCGCGGCCCATATTCTCGTCGAGGACAGTAGCCAGAGCGCCACCGTGGACAATATTCGGCCATCCTTCGAGACCTCGGCCAAGGAAAACCACGCTAACGGCCTTTCTCTCCTTCTCATTCCAAAAGACTCTCTGTGGGACACCAGCGAATTAGAAATGTATATTCCGAGGCTCATTGGTGTAATCGGCCGGCAATTACGCATTCGGCACTTGTCAAAGCTCGGCTTGAATATCCCAGCCGGCCAAGACCAAAGGACTGAACAAGGGCAGATGGACCAACCTGCAACGCAAATCCTTTGCTCCCGCGCAGCGGTCCAGTCGACAGCCTGTGCGCCTTCTCCTCCTCCGAATAGTTCTCGTATACCGCCGATTCCACGTAGTCTGGATTGTTCCGCAGGTCCTTCACGGTGGGCAGGTCGTTCTCGAAAATGTAGCGAATGACTTCCAATTCCACGGCATCTTCCTCGGTTCCGGGAGCGGGAGGCTCGCCGATTTTCACGTTAACCCATTCGCCAGCTGCGAGACCTAGCAATCCGAACGTTCCAGCGTAGATCACGCGTCGCAGCCACAACCAGCGTCCGGTCGGCGCGGGCTTGTGAGCAATAGCGCTGGCATTTCTGAAAGGCTGGAATGGCAGTCGCAACGGGGCCCGTGAGCTTGTGGCGAGATGGCGCAGTTGGGACTGCAGGAGTCTGCGAGTAGCAAACATGGTTGTCACATTGCAATTCCACTGTTGATGCGCTGAAGCTGTTTCTTGTTGCCGAGGTTGATCCCTGTCACGTGATATATATAAAGGATGTCTGAGGCAGAAGCACCCTCTAAGCCTTGCTACAAGTACTCGCTACGTCTTGATCGAGAAAATATGTCCAGTATATCCATGCCTGTAATCGTCTAACGTCGTATGCTCTTTTGCCCGCCGTCGTCCCGTACTTGTATTGACAACTGGAAACAGCCCAACACGAAGCCAAAGAAGCAACAGTCAATTAGCCAGCCGATTATTCCATAGCAGGCATATCAGCCGCGCGGTAGAGCAGAATCAGCGCCGAGTGGGATTCGCCTGAGGGAGAGCATGTTAGCGGCTTACGCTTCGTGTCTGGAGAATCCAAACTTACCACCTCCCGCCAGAGTTTCGATCTTCTCTGCTTCAACCTCAGACACCCTGTCGTCATTAAACCACCACCACTTCCCGTCCTCGTCATCGCCGTTGCTTTGCTTCTTCACATACGCCGTATAATGACCACTGTCGGCGGATGCTCCTTGGTGGGTGATCACACCGCGCAGATCGTAAAGGCCAGACTGGTTCGTGGCCGCATCCAAAGAGCGCTTCGGGTCAACAAGCTCGTACAGATCTTTCTTGGCAGCGAGGATAGAAGCAGCCTTCTCAGCTTCATAGTCCGCATCGGTCTTGTAAGTATCCGTCATCGAAGTATCCCCGTCTTTTCCGACCTCCTTGGATTGTTCCGATCCTTTACGCTCTTCGGCTTTCTTCTTCTTCTGCATTGGCTCCATGCCTCCACTCGACTCCTCCTCGGCCTTCTTCGCCTCCTCGCGCTGGCGAGCAACCTTCTGGCGCTTCCGGGCCCGTTCCGCGTCAAGTTCATCCTTGCGAATCTCCCGCACCTTATCCCTGACAGGAATAAGCTGGTCCCTCAGTTCGTCCGTGCAGAACTCCACCGCATCCAGTTCCGCGGGGAAGGTCACCTTGCGCATAATTTTGGCCTTCTTCTGAGTCTCGCGCTTCCAGAAGAACCGAACAAAATGCACGGCCAAGTATCGCGGCAAACGAGCGACGCGGGAGCGCTTTGTGTAGGTAGCATTCCGATCCAGCGTAGGAGAGTTTTTCTCAATCTGTTCCTCAAGACCAGCCATGATGCCATCAGTCAGATGGTTCGTTTCCTTGCCAATATGGCAGTCGAGCTTGTAGAAGACATCGGAGGTCTCAACCGGTTTCTCCCCGACCTCCTTCGCGGCCGGGTCGTCGCATTCAGTGATTGATTCAAACTTCCCGGAGAGATACTTATCCACAAAGGATACGTCGGTCGCACCCTCATCTTTGCTCTCTTTGGTCGTCAGGTTGCTCCGCAGCTGCATCACAATCTGTGACCAGGCTTCCTCGGCATCCTGCTGGGCATAGCCGTGTCCGTTTCTATCTTTCTGAGCAAACTGAGGATAAGTGGTTCGAAGGGCATTAAGGAACATGAGCGGTGGGACTCCCTCCTGTGTCTCGGACATTTGTTTGAACAAGTCCCGAAGGGAGGCAGTAATGTCCATGGAAGACCCGAGGCCGCGAAGCCCAAAGTTGCTAAGGTCGCCCATTCTGGACGGTCCACCACCGGTAGAGCTGTAGTTCCGAAGCTCCTCGTGAAGCTCCGGAACGCTTCTCAGCGTCTGCAGCGTCGAGTTGAGGTAGCAAGTATTACCCAAATTCTGCAGGCCGGCAGGCGTCGCCCCGCCCGCTCTAGCAATTTCGGCATCGGTCATATCCTCCATGAACTTCACCGCTTCCTTAGGCCGTCTGAGGTCCGCAGCGGCCTGTCCTCCAGACGGAGTGCCCATCATCATGAACGTTTGGCCCGGTTTAGCGTTGAGAGAAGACAGAGGCGTGTCGTCTTTTAGCTGACCGCCTTTGACCAACACCTTCTGCCGATCTGGCTCAACGCCAGTTAGGGAGTATAGCTGGTACTTCATGGTTTCGCCATTGGAGGAAGGATCCAGGTCGACTTCGTGGCGTTTGCCCTGGTGTTTGACGATGACTGCGACTACGGTTAGATACTTGGATGGGAGACAGCAGGGTATAGGACCATACTTGGTATCGATGCCATCTTGACTTCGTTGGGGGGTTGGTAGCTGGAGATCTCTCTGTTTGTAGAGAACCGCAAATGACAACAAGCAAGGGAGATCGTGGGGCAGGCAAAAGATGTAAACTGTACAAACCCTGCAAACATCCGAGCAACCAACATCGCTTCCCGGAGCTGCCTCCAGCCCGATCGATGCAACCGCTGTCTCTCTGGACGATTTGATTTGCTTATCACAAGGAACTTGCGCTGCCTACTGTTACATCACGTCGCTTTGCTGTCTGTATCGAAACATTGGCAGTTTCCCTGATATTCAAGCGGCAGCCACCGCGACTCCAGACGTAACCCCCCCCACCATGGTACGTCAGGACATCTTGGTATAGTCGCTGTTGAATCTAAGATATCCAGTCGCAATCCCTGCGCCCCTATCTTCAATGCGTTCGGTCGTCCTTGACCGCTGCCCTTGCGGTGTCCAATTTCGCTTCCCAGACCTCCGAGAGACATAACGTACCCGAGATCGAAGCCGCGAGTTCGCCAGAAGTCATCCTCAACCCCTTAACGGTGTCCCGAAACGAGAACGAGAAGGTCCTCATTGAGCCTAGCGTGAACAGTGTCCGTGTCAGTATCAGAATAAAGCAGGCCGATGAAATCGAGCATATCCTCGTCCACAAGTTCACCCGGTTCTTGACCCAACGAGCAGAGTCGTTCTTCATTCTGCGGAGGAAGCCAGTAAAGGTCAGGGAGTTGGCCCGTGGAATGCGACAGGACCAGATGCTGACAGGCAGCAGGGCTATGATATCTCGTTCCTGATCACGAATTTCCACACGGAGGCCATGTTGAAGCATAAGCTGGTTGACTTCATCATTCAGTTCATGGAAGAGGTGGACAAGGAGATCTCAGAGATGAAGCTCTTCGTAAGTGTCAATTCCTTGGCCAATGCAGCCCCAGGGAGCATAGGGCTGATAGACTCCACAGTTAAATGCCCGTGCCCGCTTCGTTGCCGAGTCCTTCTTGACACCTGTAAGACCTATCCCATCTCTGGCCAGAAGCAGTCTGACAGCCTTGTCTAGTTTGATTGAGTGGCGCAATTCCTGTTCGACTCCAGCCTGCACGTGTTATATGACCATGTTTTTGCTCGTTGGCAGCACCTACAATGGTGGCCTAGACCGACAACGAGAATCGTATAGCCCTGCCAATTCAATTGCATTTCTTGATCCTTGGTCCTTAAAGTACTTCCTGTTCGCAGCCGTACTACGCCTTGCTCGAAATACGCACCGGTTAGCAGTAAATTACCTACGGGTGCTAGGTTGATCTGCTCTGCCAGGTTTCGGTCAGCCAGGGGGACTCGTCGGTATGACAAGGTGAGCCTCCCTGTTTTCGTATAACCGGCGGAAGCGCTAAATAATAGAGCGTGTCCAGATATGCCCTTCCATGTGCCTGACAATACTATTAGACATGTTGGACGCAAAGAGAAGCCAGGGTATTTTGTGCTATGCCCTGGGATAGCACTGTTTGGAGCATATCCGCTAGAACTCGGTATAGATCGAGGTATGTTATACCTGCCTGCAGTCTGGGGCCTGAAGGAATAACATCTTTTAAACAGGTCTAGTAGTGCATTGATTTTATTGTTGCTCTTTCTTCATGGCCATCCTCTCACACTTATTATCCTCCCTTCTTTTGTGCTTGCTTGCGCGTTACTGTTTATTGTACATTCAGAGTGAAATCCACTGCGCGTCTGTTCTCTCCTCTGTTTGACCACGCGTCTACCTCTCTCTTCTTTGACCCATCCAACACTTCACCTTTCCCTTTCTGAAAGCTGGAAAGGTCAGTATCTTCTTTCTGGTAAGTTGATCTCCCCGCTGGCTCTCCATTGAATGAGCCGATGCTAGTGAATTCCGCAGCGCAGTTGGCTGAACATCTCCCAGATCGCTGCATCACCAGGCTCCATTGCTTTTGGACACTTTCGTCTTTGGATCGTATCCCTTCTTCTCTCATCTGGCTCTCGGATTCTACAGGTCTGCCATTTACTGCATCTCAGCTTCATTCCATCTGATCTTTGGCTTCCCATTCCCATAGCTAAACACATTGCCTCTTGTTTTCGTCTGATCTTCTGCTTTCCCGCCTTGTGTTTGCCTTTGGACCTTTACAATGGATTCCAGCCGTGAGAGTGGAAGTGACAGCAAGAGCAGGTCCTCATCGGGATACTCCAACCAGCGCCCTCTTCCTCCTGTGTATCCTGAGGGCCGTGCTGTGGCTCCTTTTCATCAGCCCGTCAGCCCTGGTCATCCCTATCATCCTGTGCAGTATCCGGCCCCGGAAGTCGCCCGTCCAGGCCAGACTGCGAGACGGCTGTCTGTCTCTATGAACCCGCAGCTTTCTCCCATTCCGGACGAGCGTCCGGCTTTGGCTGGACCTCGTGGGGATCTGCCAGCGTTCCAGACTCCGTTTCTGACTCCCCGCCGGTCTGTGTCCCACGGCCAGGCCCTGCCTCCTTTGCCCGGGGTGCCTTCGCCTTGGGCAGCTGGTACTCCCAGTATGTGGGCACCACAGCCGTCGGTGTTTGACTCTCCTGGGTTCAATATTCCAATCAAGGCTCCCCAGGTTGAGAAGTCTGTTGATCGGGTTGCGTTGCCCAGTGAGATGCCAATCGGCAGCAATGCTCACCTTCAGATTCCGCCTCCTTGGGGAGTGGCCAAGATAGCCAATGTAAGTAATTATGCCTGAAACAACATAACTTCAAACGACGAGAAGGGCTAACGACTGGATAACAGATTCCCTACTCCATCACGAAGCAGGAGATAGTCCAGTTCGTCGGCCGGCAGTCTCGCATCATCACACCCGAGAAAGGCTGCCCCATCCACATCATCATGGAACGGTCTACAGCCAAAACGATGGACTGCTACGTTGAATTTGATACTGCTGCCGATGCCAAAGAGGTGGTTACCCGCATCAACCGCATCTATGAGACTGGTCGTGCGCCACGCCTGGGCAATCGCCATGTGGACGTGGAAACTAGCAGCCAGGATGCCCTTTTGAAGGATCTCTTCCCGCGTGCCAAGTGCGTCGCCTGGAAAGATGGAGTTCCTATTGTCGTGGCAAACACCGATCCATACTCCTCTGGATTTACTGGCTTCTTTACCCGCGAGGAGATCGTTGGAGCTATGCGCCATGCAGAAATCCCCCATCGTGTAAGTGTCTTAGCAGCTTAGCAGCCCCGGTTGCGAAATGGTGGTTAACGACTTCAGTCGCCCTTCTGTGCCAAATGTCCTCAACGTACTTACGAGTCGACCATCAGTACGCTTGGCAAGGTAAGCTCTCCATGACATTGCCCATGCTGTACAGCGTTTCCTGATCTTCTTACGCAATGTCAGTTTCCCTGGTACGCTACCGGCCTTTACACCGTCAACGACCGCAACATGCTGTTTGAACTGGTCAGTCGCCAGATCAAGGCCCTGGTTGCCCGCATGAAGAAGTGCAACACCGTCGGTCTTGACCAGAGATTGTTGCGCGAACTTCTGTATTCTGGTCTCAAGTGCCCTGCGTTCAACGAGCGCATGAAGTATACCTTATGCGCCAACTCCGAGGACCAGACGGAAATCTTCCGCTTCCAAGACATGGGTAAATGGTTCCCGTTCGATACTTTGGTGAAGCTGCCGAATTTTGACGAGCAGACTCTGTTGGTATGCTTATTGCTGTGCCTGTTTCTGGGGCGGTTTAATGGATCGCTAATACGTCTCTCTGCACCGCAGTACTACGTCAACCTGATCTCCAAGGGAACCTTCCAGACCCGCGAAATTCCAGGACTGCCAAATAGCTTCCCGCAGCACAACCACACTCTCAACTCTCCCTACGGCCCGATTTGGTTCGAATGGCCGCAGCATCTGGCCAAGGGCAAGATCTGGGAACACGCAGTGCAGCACGAGACGGTGATCCTGTGCAACCTCATCCTCAGCGGCTGGATGAAAGTTGACCAGCAGCGCGAGTCTCATCCCCTGGAGGCTCTGCGCAGTCGCCTCTCCGCGGTGTCAATGGGCAACGAGCCTGCTCTGAGCGAGACCTTTTCTCCGCGTAGTACCAGACAGAACCGCGGCGAGGAGGCTAGCCAGAGCATTGCTCCTCAAGCCAACGGCTCTCTGGCCGACATCTTTGCGACTCCATCCCGCCGCGCCGGTGACCCTCAGCGTCGCCGTTTCGTTTCCTTCTCAGGCGCACCTAACCCCATCGATGACGACGGCTCTCCTGGCATTCTCCCCCGTCAGTCTACCAGAGGCGGCCGCGGCGGGGCTTTCGGCCATCGCAACACCAGGTCGTCTCCTATCTGCTTTCCTCCTACGCAGGATTGATCTCACTACTAGAAGGCAAATATGGAGACTACAATGAGGATGTCGTGCCGTTGGAAGTACGCTATCAAGTACATTTCACACTTCTCTTGGGTTACGAATCCCGTGGATATCTTGTGGCTTGGTAGCTTGTTCTCCTGCTGTCTTTCGTTTTTTGACATGATATCATTTACGGAACGCTCAGCTTCTACCCACCGGTCCAGTGATGCTCTATGCTGTCAATCTACCCATGGCTGCCGTACAGGGTTGGTCTCGTTTTGCCATCTGAGAAGATCTCATAGGAAAGGATAGGAAGAGAGGGGACGGGGGTTGGATGATTTACGACGTTACGAATCTCCTTTGTCACGGTCACGGTGGATGCGCAATGATCATGATGTTTTTAGTTTTTCGTTTAGTTAGCTTCTCGGAAATGGAATCAGGGTCCCTTGTTCAACAGTGGAATTCTATATACGGGCAGGTACAAAATGTAGCCGCTGCTACCACTTATTTATAAACTTCTATATAGTGGCTCTATTGGATAATTTCTTCCCCAGCTTTGGCCAGTTGACCAGGTCCTACAACGGCCTACTGGCCTGGAAGGACTAACACATTGGACTTTCTCGTTATGCAATCCCTGAAATATAGTACAGGCTGGATGCAGTAGCAGCCAGTTATAGCGTCAAGAGAAACTCCCCAGTTCGTCGCTGTCAGAAACATCGCCTTGGTCACTCTCGATCTCATTCTGCCTCGACTGCTGCGCCTCCTGCTGCCTCCTCAACCCTTCTGCTCGTTTCCTCTCCCTGCGTTCGTCCGGATCCTCCCACCCATCCTTCCTCCCTTGATTCCTCGAACACAAGTCCAGCAGAACCGCCCAGAACCTCTCCTTGCGCTCTGTATTGACCTCGAACCGTTCATTCGATATATCAACCAGCATCCTGAGATAGTCTTCAGAGACCAGGCTCCGAACGGTTTGCTCGCTGCCTGGCGATTCACCATCAGAACTCTCGTCGCAGTACCCGATCACCGACTCCAGCGCCAGGCCCGAAGATCGCACAGCGACGACGGGGCTCACCCCGTCATCGTCGAGGCAGCGGAGACTCTGCAGGCCGCTCTCGCGGAAGCCGCTGCTGGAAGCGGCGGCGAGGACGGGATGGGCGTGGTGCAGAGTTGCGGCCATGATGTGCAGGATCTGCGGCTTGTCAGTGCCCGTTGTCTTCGCTCGTTATCCTGGGAGGGATTCGATATACGAACCATCGGCTCGAAAATAAACCTCACAAGACGGGGGGATCTAGTATTCCGCAGCCCCTTCCCGTCGCCGTTCCTTTCTGCCATCCCAAATAGCCCATGCAGGCTATCTGGGCTGCCAGCTGTGCCTGTGCCCAACGGCTCATGCGACACATACAGCCACCTCCCCGCGCCTTTCCCCCCAGACGGCGCAAACTGCCTCTCGGGTTCTTCCTGCTGCGATGCTGGAGTCTTGGCCTGGGTCTCGACCTGGGGCTGCTTATCCCTCCGCCCTTCGAGGAATACGCTAATCCGCCCCGCGCAGCTGCTCGTGGTGACCAGGCCGGGCAGCGCGTTGATGTCCGCGATGAGGTCGCGGATCCCCTCGTCTACAGACCCCTTGGGGGACAGATCCGAGTAGTCTGCGTCTGGGATGGCGAGGTCGGCGACGATCCCGG
Organism: Aspergillus sp. HF37; assembly: GCA_003698115.1. Classification (NCBI taxonomy): domain Eukaryota; kingdom Fungi; phylum Ascomycota; class Eurotiomycetes; order Eurotiales; family Aspergillaceae; genus Aspergillus; species Aspergillus sp. HF37. Next base: position 8,094 of record RAQS01000234.1, on the reverse strand, counting down.
ACTTGCGGAGTTGGAAGGGCTCGGGGATGGCGGGGGTTTCTTTCATTGTGTCTGGCTGGGGGTTCTTTTTTTAGGATACGGGGCTTTTGGCAGGGTTGTGTTCTTTATTGCTGACAGGTTTCGGCGGTGGGGATTGAGCGTAATTTAAATCGTTTTATTTCCACCGCCCCAGAAGTCAAAAAACCGCTTTTATGGGCCAGGTTCAGACATACAAAGAACGGGTGTTGTTATAAAAGACGGGCTCTGTCCTGGCTCTCTCTCGATTCTCTCTTTTCGCCCATAGGGACCTGTCTATATATACACTCTCTAAACCCTTGATTGCCCCCAGTCAAGCACCATTGATCAATTCCAACAATCAATGCCTCGGCGATCCTCTCGGGCCGCTCCCGCCCCGGCGACAGCTTCCAGCGACCCCGAGCGGCGTTCGTCCACCAGGCTATCCACCGCCAAGTCGCCGTCCAGGAAGCGCAAGCCAGACTCCCCTTCTCCCAGTCGCAGTCGCAGTCGCAGTCGCAGTCCCAGTCCCAGTCCCAGTCGCAGTCCCAGTCGCAAGTCGGCCAGGACCACCGCAACGCAGAGCAAGTACTTTGGCCAGGAGGAGTCTGCGAACGCCGCCGATTCTGATTCCGATCATGCCCCCGAGCCGCCGAGCGCCGACTCCCCCGACAGCGCTGGCGCCAGCGCCACCTCGGCAACCAACCGACGCGGCGGGAACCGCGGACAGGCGAAGAAGCAGAGGAGCGCTGAAGGAGACGGAAACAGCGAGGACGATGCGCACAGCGACTCGGACAACGACTCGGGGGCGCTGAAGGACAAGGAGCTGTGGAGAGAGGGGGTCAAGACGGGCCTGGGGCCTGGTAAACAGGTGTTCATCAAGAAGCCGCAGATGAGGGATCCCGGGAACGTGCCGTATCGCGATGACGCCCTGCATCCCAACACGATGCTTTTCCTGCAGGACCTGCGCGAGAACAATGAGCGGCAGTGGCTCAAAGGTAATCGCCGTCACAGCTGTCGCATACTATCACCTGTCCAAAAATCCCCCGTCTGACCGTTGTTCTAGTCCACGATGCCGAGTACCGCGCTGCCAAAAAGGACTGGGAGACCTTTGTCGACAGTCTGTCGGAGAAAATCACCGAGAAGGACAGCACGATCCCTGAGCTTCCTGCCAAGGATCTGGTACGTGTGTCTTTTATATCAACGCCAACTGTATCGACAAGCTCATCTGGTGCAGATATTCCGCATCCACAGAGATGCCCGGTTCAGCAAAAATCCCAGCCCATACAAGGTATGATCAAGTCCCGGTCACCCATGTCTGTTCTTTATCAACGGTATGTGTCACTGACGGGAGTAGGCGCATTTTGCGGCGGCATGGTACGTCCGTCCTACCTGCTTGAGAATACCAGTCAACTCATGTCTCATAGGTCTCGCACGGGCAAGAAGGGCCCTTACGCGGCCTACTATGTCCATTTCCAGCCTGGCTCCTGCTTTGTTGGTACGTGCTTGCACAGTCCCTCCCTGCACAGCCCGAGTGTCCAGGGTGTTTCCAATTGGTGCCATCATGGTCCAGACATCAAGGTGCTGCCGTAGATGCTCTGAGTCATGGGATGGCACACGGCATACTGGCACACCGTCCAGTCTATCCAACTCTTGAATATACCAAGGGCCCACTGACAGTATCTCGCGACGTAGGTTGCGGGCTCTGGATGCCAGACGCTGACAAACTGGCGGTTCTTCGCGAGGAAATCGACCAACACTCGGATCGTCTGAAGGCTGTACTCGTGCGGCCGGACATGCGCAGCGAAATCTACGATGGAATCCCGGATGATACAGACGCAGCTGTGAGAGCGTTCGTCAGCCAGAACAAGGAGAGCGCACTCAAGGTTCGCCCCAAGGTTAGTTGCTCACCTGTCTGTTGCAAGCGCGTCCTTATCATTGCTGCCATTCGATCATCTCCCTGAGCACCGTCATCTCCCCTGAATCACATCCCCAGCCAGCCGTTGTCCGCATCGTCGCTCGTCTCGGCGGGCGCATCTAGCGACGGAGTCACCGGGTTGTTTGCTTATTGCACAATCAAACAAATTCTTGAGACGAGAATTTCATTCGCGACCTCTGGATATCGGGACGCAATTCAATGGCAACTCTCAGGGGTGCTGGTGCAACACCTCGCTACCGCTTGGACACGGAGTTAGAACTACCTGCCAAGAATCACGACTCGAACACCAGGCGTGCATATAAGGACAGAGGGATCTCCTGCAAGCATTGACATCACGGTTGAATAAGACAGGGCACCATCGCACCGATGTCAACACCAGAACCAGATGACGGGATGGTCTGGGACGGTGCACGGATGACTCCGGCTGAAGCAACGGTGTTCGTCCCCTAGCACGCAGGCATCCCTGGGTCTGAGTCGGATGTGCCTCTGTCCCACTGCGCCCTCTGGTTCTGGGGAGCTTCCCCTACACCATTTTATCCCTGGTTCCGTGGTTCAGCGCCCCTCTGTTCTTTGGCCGCGAGTAACTTCGGTTCTGACCAACTCTGCTTCTGTCTAGGGCTACAATGTCGACAACGACAATATCCAGCTGCTCCGTCTCCGCAGCTTTACCATGGGCAGGACTATTTCCGATGCGGAGATCATGGACGCGAATGTACAGGACAGAATCGCGGGTATTATTGGTGTTATGGAGCCGTTTGTGAGTGCTCCCGTTTCGACCATTTAACTTTGCCCCCGTCTGCCCGGGGCTGTTCATTGGACTCCTGCACCCAGTGCCCTCTCCTCTGGGCTCTCGGCTTCGCTCTAGCCGCCAATGGTGCACTTTGCTACCCTCCAAGTCTGCCCGGAAACGTGTCAATGCTCTGGCTGACCCTTATCCATTGGACAGGTTACGTATCTCAATAGCGTTGTCATGCCTGACCCTGCTGACTCTGGGGATGATTCTGGGTCTGGTCCTGGGTCTGATTCCGACTTGCCCAGCCAGCCTAACTGATCCGAGTCTGGGGCAGCCTCCGTCGTATTACAGGTTTGTTTCGCGTTGATTGTTTCTGTGTTCATGTCTTGGATATTCTGTTTTTGTACCATGGCGGACGCATTTGTTTAGACAGCAGGCTGTCAACGAATACGACGCTGCGTTGTTCGTGCATCTGTCCGTCAGTCAAGTCTTGGTCGAATCTATCGGTGTATAGAGTATGAGCTGGCACTACCATGCCTGTGACCGATCCGTAACCACGATCCTTCACCCCAGATGGACAGATCGATCCAAGGCACCCATCCTTCCCGTTCTTACCGCCAGTTCAAGAACCAATGGCGGCGGCACATCCGCGTCGAATCTCGTGAAGGGAACATGGGAAAGGGTAGTTTAGGTGTGGAGTACGAAGAAGGTATCTGGCTCTCATGCGTTTGTATATCGCGCTAACCCTAGGACTTCAGCAGGATTAGGTAGTCGGTCTGCTGCGGCGAATGTGAATGTAACTTGACCAGTTCCAATACCCAATATATATTGATTGCAAGTAGTCTCATTCCAATATAATGCTTTCCCATAGTCAACTGTGCTATCGCGTCGTCTGACCAGCTGTACACACACATATAGACCATATCTGAATGCAGGAGATAGAAAGGAAACGCGCATCCGGATCTTTGATCCAAGGACACGCTCTGACCCGTCGATATTACCAGAATATCCCAACTAATCGAGAGTCGAGTCCCTGCAGTGTACACCTGAAGTACATTGGCTAGATTTAGAGTTGGACTCGATCCCCAAGGACCAACGCCACTGTAACCAGCAACCAGGGTTTACCAGGAGGTCAATGCCCAAGGAATTATTTGCCCGAGGCCATAACGGCGCTGTTGGTAGGCATGCTGGAAATCCGTATACAGGTGTACTCTCTCCCCATGGGCCCATGAATCTGCATTGGGTATCAACTTGATAGCGGCTCCGCTCAGAAAGCGCACAAGCGACAGCTCGCCTACGTATGCTGGCCACGTCATGCTGGGAGAACGATCAATCGTATCGTCATCGTATCGCGCATGTGCCCGCGAGCACAGACATCGCGGGACCGTCGAGGACAGAGTGGTATCTGGCTGGTTGGCTAGAGATGGTTGAAAGAACTTGACCAACCAATCAGGCATTCATAGGGCGAGGGCTGGGCAGGTCCCATGACTGAACGGGTATGCGGGCAGGGCGGCAAGTGACAGGGATTCTTTTTTCTTTTTCTTTTCTTTCTTTTTTTTCCATTCTTTCATCATTAGTTAAATATTAAATAATTAATTTTTCTTTTTCCCTCCACATAATTGACAGATTTAAATTATCCAATCTCCCCTACCAACCAAGAACATACAAGTGAATATAGGTTACAGCCATCGCAGCCGATCTCGCAAGCAATGCCAGAAGTGGAGCCCAGATCCAGCCCGGAGCCCAAGCCCGGACGGAGGGGAGCTGAGCCATCCAACAGCCGTCAGCTAATCAGCAGCGGCAACGGAAAGACGCGGACGGCAGCGCACCCGTGCCAGAGGCGCCGATTGGGTTTGGGCCCACCAAAAAACGTGGCAAAAAGAAATGAGATTTTCTTTTTTTTTAAAAAAATGGGAGGCTTAATAAGTTACGGTATGTGTATTACGGGGTATGCGGCAGTTACGTTATTTACATACTCAAATACGACGATGAAACCAGGCTGGCTGCACTACTCCGAGGATATCTACACGAGCAAGTCGATCGCCTCGGAGTTTTCTCGCTGCGCATTGCTACTACTCTCTGCGTGTATTCCTACGACGTGTGTCTTGGTGTCCTGTGTGTTTGGTTGCAACCTGCGAGACACTTTGTTACATTCTCGCCGGGCTGGGACAGGCAAGTTGCCTGCCTGTCTGTCTCCGTTTTGGCTGACTTTCGATTGCCCATCCATGTTTTCTGGCATTGTCTGAGACCAGATGGCAGGCTGCGACTGCGACGGGGCAGCCTGTGTCACGGATAGATCACTAGGAAGGCAGGACTCGAAGGCGTCCTGGGCGGCATCCTTGGACTCGTGCATAAGATCGGCGGGAGCGGAGCGGCCCGTTGGATGACTAGGCGAGAGAGGTTGCAACGCTGACCTGCATGGACAGAATACGTGCTGCACACATGTATACGCAGGAGTACTGCTTTTGTATGATTGTCGAGTATCGTTGTATACTCAGTATACTGAGGTTTAGTTCCCAGATGGATACTGGCCGTTCGAACCACCGTGGGAACCTCGTATTTGCGGTACCCGTGGCCAGATCGCCAATCATACGTAAGACACCACCGCAAGGGATCGTCGACCTCGGGAATTGATTTTGTTACACTACTGTACAGCGCGTACAAACGTACGTCACACGCGCCGGGTCACGCCGTTGCGTTGGCCAGACCCGACGGTTTACTCAGACGACGAGCGGTATGGCTGGCCGGCCGACCTCGCAGGCTGATTGGCAGGAGCTCCACCACGGCTAAAATTCTCCATTGTCCATGTGGGAGCGGCGTGACGTCCAGCCAGCCAGCCCCGTTACGTATCCGTCCGCGTGCCGGGCTGGATGATTGGCGGGCGCCGCGGTCGAACCCCGCCGGAGATGACACCGTTTTCCCTTTTCCTTGCTCCAATTCCCACCGCCAGACCGGCGCTAATGCAGGTTACCTTGGAACGACCACCGATCGGGCGACCCAGGGCTGCAGCACTGGGAAATTAGCCCTCCACTCGTCCCCCCCTTCCTTGTTTAGATCCGGTGGCTTGGGCGGGGGATATCGGGCTATCGCTACCCTGTTTTGTGACAGAACATGGGTACCAGAGGGCAGGTAGAATAGACGCGAGTAGTCTGTCTGTACCATATGTCCTTATAATCCGATACTGCAGCCTACTGCCTGATCTCAGCTGCGCGTCAAGGACGCCACCAGCTGAAAGACGCTGCTTCCCTCACCGCCCAGTCCGCCAGTCCGCCAGTCCGCCTCCACCCGTCGCATGGGTCGCTGCAGGGCGTAATTTACAGTCAGGACGGTACGGACCCAGACCCCGCCAGTCCCCGAGTCCCCCCCCCTGCTGCGTGACTACGGTTCGGAGCGCTCCTTTCCCCCCTTCGATGGGCCCAACCAAATCAATTCCTCTGCCCTGGACTTCCGCGGCTGTCGCTTAGCGCTTCACCGCCAGATCTCTTGCCTATATGCATTCGGCCATTTCCCAGTCTCCCATATTTATTTGCATGACATAGTCGATGAAATAAATATTCTCATCCGTTTTCTGCGATCATCCATGATATCACCGACCCGGTCCTCCCAGCCCGTCCGTATTCACACGCCCCAGGATCATTCCTCGAGCAACGAGGCGTGCCGCTAAGAATTTAGGGGCTGATTATTATCTCCAAGTATTGGCGCAGTAGCAGCACCTAGACCAAATAGGCAACCAACGCTCAAGCATCGCCCTATCATATCGCCGCTCTCTGCCGGCGCGGTCAGAAAATGCTAGCCTGGACGAAACCATTGGCGGGCTCGCGTTTCACGCGGTTCCCGGACATGGTCCTTGCTGACGGGCTGGGCCGTACGCCTTCAGCCGCCGGATGCAAGGGCTGCGCCGGTTTCGGCATATATCTGAATCCCAGCCTGTGCGACCCTGGGGTTTAACAGGATGATACTCCATAGTAATGGGGCCAGACAGACAGAAGGGTTCAGCGAACCGCGGGGAGAATCCATCGCAGGGTTGGAGGATGATTGGTGTTCTGGACATGCCACGTAACCGTGGGTACGTACGTACGGACGGACCACAGGGTAGGCTGATTCTTTGTGGCACGGCACGCGCGCATGGATCGCATGGGTTTCAATCCTTCCACGCCCTTACTTCGTCGAGATAGTTAGCATGCGCCACATGGATGTACTCCGCACTCACCGCCTCGGACGAAATCTGCATGCAGCGGGCACAACCGTGCGGCGTGCCATGTCTCTGCAGGACGGACAGACATACGGTCGGGCTGAGCTGGGAAGGTCACGAGAGAGATGTTCTCCAGAGCCTGGAATTGGCAGGTCGAAGTATGGTACGCTAGAAAAAGCTCAACCATGGAACCAAGCTCCCCTAGTTTCCGACATGGAAGTTCCAAGTCCCAGTCCCAGTCCCAGTCATCCAGATTCAGACCATCCCTGGTTCCGTTGCTCCTAGCGTGTCCCAGACGTACGACACACGCGGAACCGGGACGGTAGGACAAGGACACGCCAGACAGATTGTGGGACGAGGGGAAGGAAGGAACCGTCCGGATTGCATCACAGGCAGATTTGGCGCATTACAGCTGGACGCCCGTGGCAGTGTCGGTTCTGGTGAGACGGACTAGTTGCGATTGCAAAGCGGGGACCATAGCAGCAGCTATTATTATTATCATTGACTCATTACTAGACTGTAGAGCGTGGCAGTGGCGGCTGGATGGTGAAATCATCAGGACTTGGTTCCGGCATGGTCGTTGCTCCATCCACGGGCCGCCGCCCTTAACTCTGAGGGGATTCGGGCATTACCGTGGAACCCGAGCCAACCTTTGATACATCTAGATACACCGCTCCCATCGACTGACGATTACCCGGAACGGAAAGCAGTGGGTTCTGTCCAATCAGATCTCTATATGGAATACTCCTACAGGTTATATGGAGTAGAAGATGCCAGACACGACAAGACCCTGCCCTCAAACACCGGGCGTCGGACGACACACCGGACAGGGCTAGTGTGGAGGACTGAAGAGGCTGTAACCTGTATACTCCAGGCGTAATACGGGTACGCGGGTAACAATACCAGACCGCATACGCTGCCGATACGCAAAAGTTTAACGGCAAAAAGGGGCGGATGACGGTGTGGGGCTCCGTCACCCCCGTTTTTTTCGTGCCAAAACGGCGCCTGGCAGCCATTCAGCTGATGGTTTATATTGTTATTTCGTTGGCTGTAATCTGTAATAGTACCGGTAATAATATACACTACGTATCTAGAGGATCCCCCGTCCATGTCGGTGGGCCCTTCTGTCTAGTTTGTTTTTCCACTGTTGTATTTTATTTTATATTATTTTTATTATTTTTATTTTCTTGAAAAGGACTCTCTCTCTCTCTCTCTCTCTCTCTGCTTCTCTCTCTG
>RAQS01000233.1:0-30953 GCA_003698115.1 Aspergillus sp. HF37 | reverse complement strand
TTTTTTTTTTTTTTTTTTTTTTTTTTTTTTGCCTCAATCGCAGGGGTAAACTGGAATGCGTTGGTTGGTCCATGTGTCCATGTGTATATGCTCTTCGTCCCCAAAGCGTTCATGCCTGTGACCAGCCACTATAACTCGAATGTTGCCTGCGCCAGGAAGTTTAACATACATACAATAAAGATAGCCGTGAAAGAAAAATGCCCCAATGCCAGTCATCCTATCACAAAGCATCGTTCCCAATATAAACAACAATCTGCTCTCCTCTTCCACGACCCTTTTCGGAAAAGGAATCACTCCTCCGATCCAGCACCAACGCCGGACTCATCGGCCCACCGCCACGTCTGAAACTCCCGGAGCTAGGACGTGATTCCGTTTCGAAGTAGGAATTCAGCTCATTCGCCAATTCAGCCAACGCCGGACTCCACCGGCCCAGGAGGTCGGCCAAACCCTGCCGCGTGAACCCGCTCGGCAAACTGTTCTTACTGTCCGGTGCCGGGGCGGCGGCCATGCGGCACCTACAGTTCTGACAGGTCGATGAGTCGGTTGCGTGGGAGTTGCGAGAAGATGGACCGGTTCTCGATGATTGCGATGGTAGTGTGTTGTCATTTTTGGTCTTGGATGAACGGCTCGAGCATCGCGATTCCAATCGGCGCAGTGACGTTCGGAGGCTTCGGCTGCAGCGTGGCTGGCTGCCGCACGAACTCGCTGCCGCTGGGGGATCTGCAGGACGCGCATTATAGAAACATTCGTGACTCGGGTTGGCAGTGGGAGTGGTATCCTGGCCAGCCGAGGAAGACGACTGCGATGTCATTGGCGCTGGGTCCGGGGACATGGACGTCGCCATAAGCGAGGGAAGTAAGTTGTCAGTCGAAAAGTCGAAGATAGGATCGTCGGCAGCCCCAGCCCAAGTCTCCGTGTTGGGCGGCGATTTCCAAGATTGCCGTCCCCCCGCTGGGCGAAACATGATAGGGCTAGCAGACGTCCCCAAATCCGCGGTGAGCGAGGGGAGATTGCCCGGTGGAGTGGACAGAGGGGGCGGAGATTGCGCGAAGTCGAAAGAGGGCCAGTCGGAGGTACCAGGGAGACTGGGGAACGGTTCGTCCCACAGGAATCGGTTCGAGGAAGGGTCCTGATCCGTCTCCTCGTTGCTTTGCCGGACATCGCGGGGCGGCGTCGAAGCAGATGGAGCTGGGGATGCAACGTCCAGCGAAAGTGGTTGGTTCTGCTGCCGTTTCTTTGCCCCTGTATAGTAGTAATTCCCAATCAGTGAGGTTGTCGGGGGCGATTACGGAGGAGCTCACTGTGTTTCCGTTGAGAGATACGGTTCTGGATGCGTTTGCGCAAGGCAGGTTCTTGGATCTGAGTCCAGTCATCCCAGTCAAGGTTTTCGGGCACGGATGAAGCCATAGCGAATGTCGATGATGTGTGATGGGGATCGAGGATCGCGTAACAGAAATATATAAAGACGCCTGCAGAAGGACTGCAGAAGGATGGTGCACTGGCTGGGTGACGTGATATAAAACCCTGCTGCCGTTCTTCAGACTCCACAATTACATGCCATTGTTATAGCCTAGTCGACCAATGCGCTCGCATACCAACGATCTGACACGAAGTGGTGGATAATGATTCCATGCAGCCGGAACCCGTATACGAATCAACATCGAGATATGATCACCTTGGATTGCATACTAGTTCTGACATCCCCTGGTGCTGTTCCTCTGAAAATGAAACTGCCCACGATCCAACGCAAAGGAAGGCCCAGCTTAGCTTAATTCGGAAGAATTCAGCGAGATATGACATGTTCGGTGAGCTAGACGTCGCTTATAGACTCTTCCCCATCTGCCCGTGTCGCAGCCTTCTGCATACGGATAGCAAAGCAATTCAAGAAGCATCGGGATCAGTCGTCCATAACATCATATTCCCAAAGCAATGCAGTGGCATATCGAAGAACCGGTTTTTTCTTTTTTTTTTTTTACACTAGACCAAGAGACAGGGAGTGGACAGCGTATGGTCAAGCAAAGTAATCCCCACGAACACGCAAAAACAAATCCCACATATGTATAGGACACCGTCCCTCTAGCCGAATGCTAATCTCGTCAAGCAATTTATTGATGCGATGGTGCAGAAACCAATTCGTCTGCAGCGGCCGCAGTAGGAGCGAGTAGTACGCCAGCAGGAGTAACGCACCAGGATGATTCCTCTGCAGTAAACACAGATACTCCGGCGTGACCCGCATCGCCCACGCGTTCAGGACATCCCAAATGGTAATTGCGTACCCATATCGCTCCGCGAATGCAAACGCATCCGCCAGCTTGGCGGCCGAGTCATTGTAGATTTCGATCTCCGAGTCCGACCAGCAATGCATCGGGTCGCCGTGGCCGGATGGGACAGCTGAGAGCAAGGTCACGAGCAACGGGTCGGTCGGAAGCGGCGAGACGTCCAAATCGTCGCGCCATAAGTCCGCCAGAGGGGCGAGTGGCCCGGACATGAGCTCTGGCCAGATGGGGCACAACATGGAGCAACCGTTGCGGAGGAAGTGGATCCAGTGGATCGACGGGCGGCTCTCGCGGCCATCCGTGGTCAAGAAGAGGCGTTCGTCATCGTGGTCGAGACTCAGTGAACAGACGACGAGAAAGAAGGCAAAGGCCAAGACAGCGTGGCCGTTCTCGGCATCCACGTGCAGTATGGTCCACCGGAATGATGGCAGGGCATGGGCTTGGTGACGCATCGCCTGGACGACATACTGGGACCGGTTCTTTGGGTCACAATGCGCCAGATGCAGGGCCGAACAGGCCAGGATCCCGTGCAGCAGGAAAGGGAACTCGGCAGCCAGTTGAGGCACAACCTCCCGAAAGGCCCTATCGGTGTCCGGATTACATGAAAGAGTGTGGTAGGTAGACGTCAGATAATGATCGAGAAGATGGGCATGGATTATAGTAAGTGCCAGATGGTTGTCCCAGGCCAAGATCCCTTCCACTGTGCTTTCAGAGCCATCCGGGGACGGAGCGCTCTGTCACTGTTAGCATCGATATCGCTCCAGTTTGTATCCTGCAGTATACGCACTACGCTGAACCATCGTGTGTCAACCGAATTGGCGAACGAGTCCGAACTAACAGAACTGGGTGGGAAGGACGATGCGGACGAGGGCGAGGGCGAGGACGAGAGGAGCGCCGGTGTGGTGAAGTACTGCAAGGCATTCCCACGAAAGAATGTCTGGATGGGAACAGGGCACCAGTCGAGGCCCTCTCGCGCCGCAGACCCGTGGACTGACGTCCAATGCTGCTTCATTCGCTTGGTGGTCGCGCAGAGATGTCTGCAGCCGTCGAAGCGGCAGGCCAGTCCGTTCTGGACCGGCAGGGAAGGGACTGGGAATTGGGCATCATCGGGAAAATTGACGTCGTTGGGCTGAGCGAGCTCGAACTGCGAAGCGTATTCGAGAAACGGCTGGCGCTGGGCATGCTGGAAGAGGTGAATGTCCTTTAGATGGCGACTAACGGCACCAGGCTGGATGGCGTATCGGCAGCGGAGACAGATCAACACGCGGTGGGCAGGCAGATACCGCAGGAGTTGTGGGGGGGTGAGTAGTCCGTCATTGCAGCTGGAGGGCGGCATTATCCATTGAAAGCACGGAACTGGGGTGAAGCCGAGTGAATAATAGGATCATCTGGAGCAGACTGAACCCCTAAATAGGCTATATTATGTCAGATTCGCTGTCCCCCGTTGCATCGCTGTGTTCTACTACTTTAATCGACCGGTGGACTCTACCGTACTAGACGTACTAGACAACCCCTTCCTCCTTGTCTCTTCTGTTAGTTACCAGCATACATCAAGCCGGATCGTAAAGGTCTAAATTGCACACTCACCCTCCTTCTAGCTCTCCATCAACATATTGAACAATGGAGTGTTAGACTACAGAGAGACGGACGGATCGGGGTATTGGAAGCGAAATTACTAGCGCCACGCAACTCCGTCACCAACTCCGTTGAGCCCTCTGTTGCAGCCGGCTGAGTGAGCATCGGCTCCCCTATCGAACGGGTGGAGGTCTGCTAGAAGAGGAAAGGTCTGGCCGGAGCACAGGGTCAAATACACATAGTGATGGGTTGATGGATGGATGAAGAATGAATCTATCGTACAAGAGAGGGTGGTGGGTGCTCGGTTGGAGCAGCCAATCAGGCCAGAATGCTGGATGCTGACCTAATGGCTTGTTCGACATCCCCACACACACACATATATCAGATAGCAGCTAGATAGCTTCACCTCCCATAGTCAGTCGCACCTATCCACGCTGCATGCCGTCTCCTTCGACGATCCACTGATCGACATCTGTCCATCTCAAGGCTGAAAGACATACTAACTGGTTTCCGACGCTTGACAAAAATAGGGCGCCAAAGAAGACAAGCGCCAATACACAAGCCAAAGCAAGATGAAAGTCGTCAGTGGTTGGAGACTGAAGGAACAGACGAAACGAGACCCATACGTGTCACCGATAGAAACGAAAAGCGCCAAGGCAAAGGATAGTAAGATCAAATCGCTGCGAGCAGATTGTCCATATTGACCACCTCTTTCAACTCCGTAACGGTCTCATCCCATACTCTGCGCTGGGTGTTCCGCCCATTCTCGCGGTTCTCATATCCCGCAAATGGGCCCGGGCGGCAGTCACTCAAGTACTTTCCGTTCGACGGCGGTCCAGCCAAGACAGCCCCATGGACCAGCGTCCTAGCTCCCATGGAGGTGGAGCGGCCGACGACACGCTTCATAGAACCGAGGATGACGGCAAAAGCACCCTCAGCGGTACGGTGCAGCTCGGAGCCGTAACAGAAACCCGGGTTGACCATGTTCAGCACGGCGCCAGAGGATCGATTCGCATCGGAGCGGTGGCTGTTGACGAGTTCGAGGAAGAAGAGCTGCTGAAGGAGTTTGGATGTGTAATAACGGTCACCCATGTCAAAGTTGTTGCGGTCGTCGAGGGCGTTGCGCAGCGACGCGCGCGATAACTTGGCCTCCTTGAACTTGGCCCAGGCGGCGGTCTCGCTGCCCACGATGGAGATGACGGGTCGAGGGCGGTTGAGGTTGGCCTGAGCCTGGCGATCCAGCTTTGGGAGCAACAGCAGAGTCAGCAGAGCATTGCTCAACCAGTTGATCTGGATGCTGTTCTCGTGCGACGTGATCGGGTTGGTGGTGTAGTTGAAATTGGCCACGCCGGCGTTAAGGATGGCAAAGTCGACGGCCAGCTTCGACTGCTCCAGCCGTTCGACGAAGGACACAATGCTCCTGTAGTCGGCGAGGTCGAGCTCCCACACCTCAATCACGGGAGCTTTGGCCGAGGCAGGCAGGCTGGAGAGAAGGCTCTTCCGCGCCGCCTCGCCCTTGGACGAGTTGCGCACGGCGAGGATCAGGTGCGAGAGACCAAGTGAAAGCAACTGGACCGATGCCTGGTAGCCCAGACCAGTATTGGCGCCGGTCACCAGGCCGACATTGCCACCAAGACTGGTGCGGGAGGGGGCCTTGGGAGGGCACACCAGGAACTGGCGGTAGAGAAAGCCAGGGTAGGAATTATAGAAAGGCATTATGGAAGATTGGGATGGATATGGAGTGGATTTTCTGTATCGACGGTCATGATGCACATATATATACCCTCCACTTGACAAGTGGAAAATATGAGGCAAATACCTTGGTGCTTGGATATAGGTGCCGTTCCACGTTGTGATTGGCTGTGTTGGAGTGGCTCCGAAGCTAGACGGTGCCGCTCCCAATCAGATTGCCAGGATATTGTTCACACCACAGGAAGACCCATGTCCTTCTATCCCGGCGCTCTCAAGGCCCATCATCATCTTTATTCTAATCTCCGTTCTATTGTCTGACAGTCAGGCCAGGGAGGCCCCTGACATACCGCCATACAATGACTGAGTATAGCCTGTAAAATGGACCGGGATAAACACCCACGCTAATGTAACTTGGCGGGCTTGACGGGGTTGTGTCTATAAGCCAGGCTATGGCAGGTTGAAAAATACTTGAGCCTGGAAACCAGAAAAAGCGCCACTTTCCCAACTGCAACGAGTGCCATCATCATCCACAGTTAAATTGCTAAGAAATTCTGGCTATCTCCAATACTAATGAGTGTATATACCGCTGGCCTGCAGTCTACCAGCCACACTATCCCCAGTTCAGCAACGGGTTGTTGAAGCGAAACAACCCAGTCGGATCCCACTGTTCCTTAAGGCGCCTCAGCTCTGGCAGCTTGTGCGACCCATACCTCGCAGCCAGGCTTTCCGTCCCATGCGCATAATTGACATACACCTGCAGCTGGTCGAATCCGCTCGTTTTCTGGAAGTTTGCGACGGTCTCTTTGGCAAACCGGTCAACGGAGCCTCCAATCGACGGGTCCGAGAGATTGAACGAGAACATCCTATGTTCGTCAGCCCAGTCGTTTCCGAGGTGAAGGGGACGGAACGCACTCCTGCGCGCCAATCGTGCGATGCGGATACGCAGTCGAGGCATCTGGCACGGCTCGTACAGCCTCCGACGAGAAGTATTCGACCTCCCAGGTGCTCCCTATGGCAGATGGATACTGCTTCCAAAAAGCAGCGAGCCTGTTGAAGAAGTCGATGTGGGTCTGAGCATCGATCGTGCGCACTCCAAGCGACCACATGTTGTGCATCTGTCCCTCAATGCAAAAAATCCTAGCCAGGCCAAAGCCAGCGCTTGTGTCTATCACGTTCCAGGCCACCATCTGGATATCTTTCTGCAGTGGCGGCAGTTTATTAAATTTGCTGACTAGGCTCATTCCTTCTTCGTGGCTGCCAGCATAGTAGGCGTTGAGCAAGATGACCGGCTGATCGGTTAGCTAGCAGCAACAGGAACGAGGGAAAGTCAGCTAACTTACACCGTGCGTAGGGTCCATCATCACCACCGTAAATAGCGATAGCCGTGCCGGTAGAGTACCGTAGCTGGCAAGAATCCTGAAATACGTCTCGTTCGCACTGGCCGGGAACATGAAGTCGGCCTTGAACAAGTTGCCACCATTTGTGAGCTCATACACCTCGAACGTCGCCTCGGTGACGATGCCGTAGTTGAACCCGGCCCCGCGGACGCCCCAGAAGAGATCCGCGTGCTCGTCAGCCGAGACACTGATCAGGTCGCCCGTGGCAGTCACCATCTTCACCGACTGCAGGGTGTCGATGATGAGTCCGTGTAGGCCCTGGTACCGGCCGACACCACCACCGAGAGCGGCCCCCATCATGCCCACGCAAGGGCAGGATCCGGTTGCTGCAATGTTAGCTAGTCGTCAATCCGCAAGGGCTCTCAAATGGTGAAAACCTCACGTATTTCTCGGCCAGCTTGGTACACTTGCTCCGTGACCTGCTCAAACGTAACAGATCCGCCGACGGTTACGGTGTTCTGGTCCGCGTCCACATTTATCTGGTCGAAGAAGCTGAGGTCAACCTTGAGACCGCCCTGCAGGGCACCGTACGAGGTCGTATAACCGTGACCTCTGCCGGTGGCCAAAAAGGGAATATCGTTGGCCGCCGCGTAGCGAACCTGTTTCGTTAGCCGAGTCAAGTCACACGCTATTTGGGACGCACAATTGTTTGCAAGTCAGCCGTCGTACCCGGTTTGATCCCGACTGAAAACGTCGGCTCATACCAGGTCGACCATCGCTGCACGGTATCCGTCCAGTTTGCGTCCGTGGGATAATACACCTGGGACGCGGAGGAAATGTTGGCTATCAGTGGCTGGATGTCGAACGCAGTGGCCACAGGAAGACACAGGGCGGCCATGCAGAGAAACGAAAGCGCTTTTGCTTCCATAGTGCAATGCATAAGCAAAGGTCTTCTATAGGAGATTATTAGAATGAACTTCAATGTTACTGAGCTTCAGAAACAGGAATGATCTTGGCGATTCATATAGGCCTGTTACTTGTACTGTTCAGAAAATGTCAGAATCACGCCATGGACTAACGTGACAGTTGTCAGTTTTCGCTGATACTATTTTACTGTGGCTTGCACTGGAATCGCACTCTGATGCAAGATGTCATCCTGCAGTAAGGCAGCTCTCTAAGCACGTCAGGTCAGATTGTCATGGATGTCAGTCTCAAGAGTATGAACCCTAACGGCTGACTACTTTATCAACAACCCGGTTGATCGATTATACGAGGACTCCCACTGTCCGGATCACTGTCCTAATATTCCCTCCGCCATGGGTTCTACTGCCGCTGAGACTTTTGCCGAAAAATACCACTCCCAGCCCAACCGGATCAAGATTGCCCATGTTGGCGCAGGGGCTGCTGGGCTGATCACCGCGTATAAGGCCAGCAAGTTTCTACGAGACTACGACTTGGTGGTTTATGATAAGTTGGTTATTCGCCTGCAGCTAATGGAATTGGCGACGATAACCATGTTACAGAAACCCCGGAGTAGGTGGCACCTGGCTTGAGAACAGGTACGTTGGGAGGCCAGTTATCCTGTCGTTTGGAATGCTCATCGAAAAGGATAGATACCCAGGGGTTGGATGTGACGTCCCCTCGCATTCGTATGCGTACACCTTTGAACCGAACTCGGAATGGGACGGATACTATGCCCGCGGGAAACAGATCCAAAAGTATTTTGTCGACTTTGCAGATAAGCACGGCCTCTGGAAGTATATGTGCCTCGAAACGCAAGTTATCCAGGCAACGTGGCTCGATGGTGAAGGAGAATGTAGCTATCCCTGTGGACACTCCAGGAGCTTGCTCGCAAAACTAAACGAGACCCAGGGAAACTCGATCTGCGGCGGAAAGACGGCTCTCGGTACGAAGACCGCTGCCATGTCCTCATCAATGGCTCGGGGCCTTTGAACCGCTGGAAATGTTGGGCCCCGTCCCGCGTTCAGTGGCACTGGCTGACTCTGCAGGGCCCAACATCGAGGGTATTCGCACTTACCGGGGCACTCTGGTGCATACGGCGAACTGGGACCCTTCAATCGACTGGCGGAACAAACGAGTCGCCGTGATCGGGACCGGGTCCAGTTCTGTCCAATTAGTTCCCCAACTCGTCAACGGTTCGCGAGACACGTCTATCAAATCCACCCGTGACCAATACTGATCCCACCAGATGCCAAATCCTTATCTGTTTTCGCGCGGTCAACTCAATGGATAGTTCCCCCAGTTGCCTGGCAAGACCTGCGCCTGTTCCCAGACGATCCCGAGAAGTCGGCCATGCCAGCGTCCGCAGGCAGCCACTTCTTCACTGAGGCCGAGAAGGATGTCTTCCGGACGCACCCGAAGATATTCCTACAGTTTCGCAAGTCTGTGGACGGAGTCGCACAGCAGGGGTTTCCATTTTTCTTGCGCAACCACCCGATGCATGCTATCGCGACTGGGATGATCTCCAAAATGGTCACGGACCGACTCGGACCGGATCGAGAAGATTTGGCCCGACTGTTCACCCCGGGTTTCTCTCCGGGATGTCGAAGGCCGACGGTAACGCATGCCCATGGTTTCTCCAATTTCAGTGGCTGACGTGACCAGCCTGGTGAAGATTTCCTGGAAGCACTCAAGGAAGACGGTAAGTCTGTCTTATTTTTTTTAAGACTGGACTACCGCCTGGCTGATTACTGTAGATGTTGAGGTAGTAACGAATGGAATTGAACGCTTTACTGAGGAAGGCATCGCAACTCAAGATGGCCAGGAGCGACAGTTCGATATCATAATCTGCGCAACTGGTTTCGACGTCGGCTTTACACCACATTTGTGCGGTTATCCTAAAGTCCATCTGGCTCTACTCGCTAACCATCTCAGCACCGTGGTTGGTTCTCATGGCCGGAGCATGCAACAGGACTGGGCAGAGGTACGCCGCATCACATCGCGGATTAGATCAGTTCATAACCCTTTACCAGTCGCCCAATACCTACCTCAGCGTGGCCACACCTAGCTTCCCGAACTTCTTCTTTATCGGCGGTCCGACGGGGAACTGGGCGCAGGGATCCGTCTTGATTACAGTACGCTCACACCTTGCTCATCTCTGATCAATTGCAGGTTGCTAACCCCTCATTCAGCACGAGGTCCAAGCTGAATATGCCATGCAATGCGCAGCGAAGATCGCCAACGAGCACCTGCATTCCCTGGCCCCAAAGCAGGATGTGACGACGCAATGGCGGCAACACGTAGACGCCTGGCACGAAGCGCACTCTGTATGGGCCGAACCATGCAATTCTTGGATGAAATACAAAGGCCGCATCCAGCTATGGAGCGGTAGTATGTTGCACATGATCAAAACATTGCGCGCGCCGCGGTACGAGGATTATGAGATTCGCTGGCGTGGCGACAATCGGTTTGCGTTTTTGGGGGATGGGCGGACGCGAATTGAATTGCAACGAGAGAAGGGAGAGGATGTTGACTTGGCGCCGTTTATACGGATGATGGATGAGCCGTGGGTGTTGGAGTAAGCCTTTCTATTGTTCAGTATACGCCTGTTAAGATTGGGAGACTGTGTTGTACTTTTGAAATACGGCGGTTGCTTGGGACTGCTGGACTATTAAGAATGGAGGTCTGCTATTATTCCGCGGCAGCCATATGCAACTTGTTTCAAAGTATAGAAATGGCCCTGAATACAGCCACTGCGATGGAAGCTCAAGGTCAATCGTCAGTAGGTTTCAGGAGAAAGATTGTAACTTTCGATGGTGTCTATTTCGAAACAATCCGGCAATTACATTCCTTTCGAAATAATAGGTCCCTGAATGACGTCCATAGGGTTGCACCAATCAGGTGATTGTGTCTCTGCGTGCTCAAGGTGACATGCAAGGATTACAGCTTACTCGGGCTAACAGTCAGGCGACACGGTCAGATTGATTGTCACCTCCGCCTTTAACATTTCTGGCTAAGCAAAATGCTCGCAATAGACCGCTTAACTTGTTGTGTATAAAAGGACCTAGCCATTGGAAAGGTCGGCTGTAGTAGCCTGAGTCCCATCGTCGTCACACTTGCAGAATATACCGTACCATCCACTTGAAAGACGTCAATCATGTCTGGATTTCCGACTTTGAAGCCGGCCTATGTGCTCAAGGTATTTTCACGGACGTATACAAACAGAGGACGTACTGATTATTACAGCTTGATGTCGGGGAAGGCAACCCCCTGGGTTGGTTGCCTTGATCGCTTTTCGTCGGCGCGCATATTAACCGACCATATTAGGCGAAACTGCGTCTGGGTCGACTTTTGTTCACTATGTACGTTTTCACACAGGCGGTTACGAGAGACCCCTTCCTAACCTGAATGCATCCAGTCCACACCTGGTGGCAGCCTGGTGACCGTGCCAGGCCACTCTCCCCAAGTCGATGCTCGAGTTGTCTTTGCCGGAGACTGGATGTATTTCGATCCGGATAAGCAGCATGTTCGGATGAACGTCAAAGGGATTGCGCGGTATGTCCTTTCCCCGGTTTTTTGGATTCTCAGCCACCTCTGCTGACGAGTGCGTATTAGTACCGCCGATGGCGAGGTGAGTGTACTACTACTAATCTCCACACGACGTGAATGTACGCCAACCTCATATAGGGCATCAACCTCTCTTACAGCGGGGTCTCGGCTGTGTCTCCCGATTTGGCTGCCATTTTCAACGGCGAGCCCAAAACCGTCCCGTTCGGCCAGTCCAGTGTGTTGACTACTAAGCTCCCTGCAGGCTGGCGACAGGAAAGCTGACTTCAATATCAGCAATGAGCATCCATTTCGAAGTGGGAAGTCCCCGGCTTAAGGTTCTGGAGAACACAAATTGGGTCGGCAATGGGCGCTTCCTGTTTGAGGAGAACAAGCTGGTGGTGGAGGTGCGGATTTCTCAAGTGGTAGCCAGCCAGGATATGGATTAGGAAGCATGCGGAATGTCTAGAGATCGGTATAACAGATGGCTCCCGTCATTTCTAGGCACTGGAATCTGGTCTGACTTAAGTCGCATTGTCTGACACGTTGTCAGACTTCGTACTTGTCATTGTTGCAAACAGGTCGTTCGAGTCCTTGATAAATGAGCACTCGTCAGACTCGAATGCTTCGGAGTTCCAACTGTTTATTACAACATGGACTTGATTCTTATTTACTTGGCTGCTGGAGTAGCCATCGTTAGCTACGTTGTCTATCGTGGGATCTATAACCGGTACTTCCACCCCCTTCGTTATTTCCCCGGTCCGTTCTGGGCCTCGGTTTCAGACTTCTTCAAGATTTGGATTTTGCATACTAAACAGGCCCATACATTGGGCGTGGAATATCACGAAAAGTATGGCGCCATCGTTCGCGCTGCACCCAATCTCCTGGCCGTCGACGACCCCATGCTCCTGCCGCAAATCTACCACCGGAGGGTGGACAAGACAGATGTCTACACTGTTGGCGTTCTGGGAGATATTGCACCGCCGTTTCAGACTCTCAAGCATGAAGAGCATGTCACTAAACGAAAGCGTGTAGCGGCGTCTGTGAGTGGTTCTGCTCTGGTCTAGTGGCAGTGTACCAGGACTAATTGACCAAGTTCACCCTGACAAACCTCAAATCCCTCGAAGGCCAGGTAGACCAGCGGATCATGCAGTGGACCAGTGTCTTGACGGAACGTTTTGCCAACACGGGCAAGGAGATGGACTTTGCCTCATGGTCGCAGTACGTCGATCGGCTATCTACTGAGAAATAACCGCCACTAAGTCGCGCAGATGGTTTGCATACGACATGATTTGCCAGCTCTCGTTCGGGGAACCCATTGGGTTTATCACGCAGGGCTGTGACGTCGAGAACCTGATTAAGAACTTCCATGATATGGCCCCGTTCGCCGCCGTAGTCGGCGCTCTGCCATGGCTTGTGCGGCCAGTCCTGGAGAATCCTCTTATGCGGCGCTTTTTTATGCCCAAGCCCGGCGACAGTAGTGGGACTGGCAAGATCATGGCGGTACAAAACCAGCAAGACCCGGCCTCTGTCTCTGATGTACGTCGCTGACCATAGGCTGTGCCTTCCTCTGCCTGCAGTTCCGCGATCGACTGCTGGCTAAACGGCTGGAAAACCCCAAGCCCGGTCAGCATGGGGACTTCTTGGAGAACATCCTAAACGCGAAGAATGCTGACGGCTCGCCGATCACCCTGGACGAGGTCAAGACCGAGTGCTTCGTTCTCATGGTGGCTGCCTCCGACACCACGTCTGCCTTTTTCTGCGGGTTCCTGCGATATGTCCTCGAGACGCCAGGCGTGTACGATAAACTGGTAGCCGAGATCGACGACTTCGACAGCCGTGGGCTCCTGCGGAATCCGGTACCGCTCTATGACGAAGTGAGATGTCGTATCCCTAGCCAAGTATATCGAACTGACAAGCCCGTGCCACAGATCAAGAAGATGCCCTACTTCACGGCCTGCTATCAGGAGTCGGTCAGGTACCAGCCGTCCACTCCTATGATCATCCCCCGATACGTGTCCCCGGGGGGATACACGTTGCATAACCAGTTCATCCCTGCCGGCACGGAGATCGGAGCCAATCCGTACGTGATCCACCGCAACAAGCGGGTCTTTGGACAAGACGCAGACCGTTTCCGGCCGGAAAGGTGGTTGGATCCGGAGAAGGCGGCGTTTATGGATAAGTACCTCTTGACCTGGGGATACGGCACGCGTATCTGCCTGGGAAAGAACATTGCCATGATGGAGACGTATAAATTACTCGTGCAGGTGAGCCAGTCTCTCGCATTCAGCTCATCATCTGCTCACTTCAAAATGTACAGTTCTTTCGCCTGTACCGTCCGAGTATCAACAATGGCTCGCGGCCAATTTGGCGGCAGGAGAATCTGGCCCTGTTGGTGCATCATGACTTTTGGATAAAGATTGCCTTGAGAAAGGTCGCCGCTGGTTGAAGAATGGCCGGACCTAATCGAACACTTCGGCTTCCGCAGGGTAGATTCTAGTGTTTGGTCTTTATGTATATTCAGGTAGCTGTAGTTATGTTCATCTTTATTGTTCGAGCCTTCCAGCAGGTTCTGTCAGATGTCCTCAGATCTTCCTTCATAGACATGGCTCTTCCTGTCAGATACAGGTAGACCTCTCTCTCAGAGATACTGTAATCCCTATTCACCATGTCGATGCTCCACGGACTTCGGTGCGTCACCATGTGTTGGACGAGGAATGCGAGGAGAATAAGCATGCAGCGAATCGAATCTGAATTAATAATGATGATGAAGCTACTATCTGAATCTATCTACCTTTATGGGTGGGTCGTTGAAGAACGGGTGGCTCCTCGGTCGGGACTGTCTAGTCAATGGGAGACAGAGAAGGCAATGTGAGGCTGCAGAGAGGTATGGGGCAGCTGGACCGTTTTAGTTTGAGACATCAGTGCATACTGATTGATTGACTAGCTTATTTGACGGGATACAACCCCGGACAGGCGATTTAACGATGTGTGTACTAGATACATTACCAGCTCGTCCACCCCCTACTTGTAGCCTTGGCCCAGGCCTCATGATATTCCTCCCTATCCCAGTGCGCCAAATCAAACATGTTTCCGTCAATAGGCTCCGGACCCGTGAGATTGTAAACAGGACTATTGACGTTAATCGGCAGGCACATGACATCGACCGGCGGCCGCGGTGCAGAGTCAGAAGAGACCTTTGGGGCGAATTTCAGATAGCTTAATGTGCGCTCGCCCATGCGCCAGTCTTGTTCCGGGCAAACAAACAGGACCCCCCGGTACCCTATTCCGGGATACTTCGTCGCCATTCCCGGGAGCTGCTGCTGGCCGGTAGATCCAGGGAGCGGATGGACCTCGTCCCGCCTACTGCTCTTGAACATCTTGAGCTGCTCCTTGTAGCTTCCCCAAACGGCTTTCTCGCCCTGGTAGTGGGAGATGCATTCCTCGTGGCTGGCGCCGGGGAGGAAGTACATATCGAATCGGACGTCAAAGTCAGAGTTCTCGTATTGGAAAGAAAGCTGCTGCTGTAGCTCCTTCATGATGTCTGTATGCTCTGGCGATGCGTTCCGGTGCGTGAAATAGATAGAGAAGGAGAATAGCGGCGGCAGGGGATGGGTTTCGAGATTATGAAAGACCATATACGCCGGGGTGTTTCCGGTATGGTCTGTAAAGGGGACTATATGAACACTCAACGTTGTCCCAGTTCCCCCGTAAGGGCCGTATCCGTCATCAGAGTCAGAGTCAGAGTCCTCCTCTCCCTCGTACACGTCATCGGCGGGCCGCAGGAGAAGCTCTCGAGAATCTCGAAATCTCTTCGGTGCGCAAATACGCGTCGAGCTTCGAGCATATCCATCGTCCCTCATGTAGGACGTTTTCGTCCACATCTCCCGATGCCTTCCGCCCGTTCGAAGCTGGTCTTCCTTTTCAACTCGGAAACTAATGTGTCGTTCCCTACATGCATGTTCGACAGCTTGATACGGCTGTCTTAGATTGCCGCTATTGTCACGAATGGACTCCAACTCTTCTAGTACAATAGACTTCAGGGACGGAAATTCGCCGCTAAGAACTTCCTGCAATTGCACTGGCAAGTCGGTAACAGCAGCCCTACATCCCCTTTCTCCGTAGAGCGTCAAGGATTGGAGCGTGGATGGCAATGTGTCTTTTAAACGGAAGGGTGCCTGGGGCGAGTCGCAACACCCGCCAACTAGCATCTCTGCACTCAAGGAGACATGTTTTAGACTTGCATATGCGCGGAGGAGACCAAAATGTCCGCAGTCATCCCGGTGCAGGCCCCCGAATCCTTTGCGATAAATATCGATGCTCTCAAGGTCATCATGGTGTTTCTGCAGGCAATCCCAAATCTCGGTGTTGGGTACGATTGAGTCTCCTAAATCGAAGGGATTATCCTGGAAGTAGAGCGAGAAGCTCTTTAAGGCTTCTGGACGAAGGATAAGAGCCCGGACATCCGCGGACGTGCACGTCGGACAAAAATCCCCGAGCAGATACAGATTCTGCAAATGGGAAATAGTACCGCCACCGTTCGCTAGCCGATTGGCAGCTTCCTCTGTATTAATCTCGAATAGCGAGAGAGACCGCAATCCTGGTAGGTAGAACACAGGCCAAAGGTAGTCAATCCGCAGAGCATCAATGCGGTCAACTGGTTCGTGGTCCGGGGAGTCCACGTCAGAGTCTTTCTCCTCTTTGTCAGGAATGACGGATATTTCCTGAAACAGGTGAAGCTCCCCGAGCCCGCGAAGAGCCGGGGTTGGGCATCGTACCGCCTGTTCGAGTACTGCCCCCAGAACAGGGTCAACCCGTGGCACATGCGCATACACAGTTGACAGGTTCGGCAAGCACGTCAGGAGAAGCGCCATAAGGGGCCGACGGTCACGCTGGGGCAGCCATGCCACAATGCTCGGTTCGAGGTGGCCAATCCCTACGTCGTGAATGGCGCTTCTAACCAGCTCTAATTCGTCTGGCGGGAACTGGAGATCCTCCTGGCCTGAGGGACCGTCCAAACACGCGTCCGGGTAAAAGCCCCAGTTCCCGATGTTTAGCGTTCGCACCAAGGCCGCCAGTTGAGGGTTAGTGCGAACCGTCCTGAAAAATTTCCAGAGTATCATGAACGGTTGTCGGGCTCCATTGTAGGTCCATTCCGAGTATATTTGACCAACCAAGGCCGCATTCCATCTGTGACTGAGACGGGAGAGGCCGCAGAGCCGTTGTAGACCTGACTCGTCGTGGAGAGCCAGATCGAGCACGGCAGCGAAGATTTCCGGGGGTAGATTTGCGAGATTGGGCATTTTGATACTTTATCGTGTCGGAGCGATGCTAGCTGTTGTGGAGAAGCTACCATGAAGATGGAAAACGATGGATTCCTCTATCGATCAATGAATTAATGATGATGATGATGATGATGAAGCTAGGTCTACAGAAGAGAGGAAGGTCTGTGGGCTATCTGGTTTCAGCACAGGGGAAGGAGTGTGTGTTGTATTGAGTGGTGTGGTAGGCTGGCTATGTGGTCTCGGTCGGGCGGAACAACCCAGGCACCGACAGGGTCAGATCCGAATGACTAAGCTCCCTCCCCCCTGTCAGTCCCCGGTTCGGGACCTGGGTTGTTCCGCCTGACCGAGGCCACATAGCCAGCCTACCACACCACTCAATACAACACACACTCCTTCCCCTGTGCTGAAACATTGCACTATTATGTTAACTAGCTAGTTCCTGTTAGTTAGCTCTCTCCCACTATATAAACTCTGGCGGTTCTCCCTAAGAGAACCCTAGAGAACAGTCTGCTATACAATCTACTATTAGCTGTTGTTCCGTATTGTCCCTCACATTCCTCTCACAGTCTACCCAGCACATTCTTACATCAATGAGGGCGGTTTCCGGTGCCCCGCTAACCATCACAACTAATACATAGTATAGTATAGTATAGCATAGTATGAAGAAGTAGGACTATAGAATGTATAGTAGGAATGAGGAGTATGCCTCGTGGTCAAGTGACCTCTCCTCTTCACCGCAATCTTCTCTCCTCCAACTTTCCTCTCACCCACTCTTCCCAGCCATCGTCTCTCGCTACCAGCCTTTCTCTTGCATATTTCTTATCCCGTCTATTACTTGCTTCTCGCATGCGGCGGGATGTCGCATTCTGTGGACATCTGCTGGTGGATTGACTCAAACGCCTCGTCGGGCATCCGTCCAGTGTTGTCCTCCTGCTAAGCGCCAGACGAGCCGACAAAACCTCCGAACTCAAACTCACACCCTTCGATTGTCATACACGATCTCTTTCGCTTCGCCAGTGGCGTTGCACGAGTGGAAGCCAGATAACTATTTCTACGAGGTAATTACGACACAAACCGATCGAACAGTGGACCCCCAGGCCCAGGACAGTCTGTCGCTGCCGCTCGATTTGCATCATTCGAGAGCCCACTGAACCGCCATGCTTCCGTTGAGGCTAAATGACAGAAGTCGCAGTAGGAACAAGAAACCCGCCTCATCCACCTCCAAGAAAAATCGCCAGGCTCGGTCCGGCCGCTCCTCAACCAAGGATCGAACACGCGACACCCCCACGAACCGCTCTTCTACCTCCCACTCCTCTACTCGCTCCCGCAAACGCAGGTCCTCCATGCCCGGTGTCGACAGCGCCAACCGACCCGCCACGGCGTCCTTCCTCGAATCGAGGGTCAGCCTGCCTTACCCTGGGTTTTCGAAGGCCCATAGCAGGGAGGCCGTAGGACGACCGAACATCCCCACACCCGATCCGACCGACCTGACCGAACACAAGGAGGGTACGAACGGGAGCAACCACAACCGCACGGAAAGCCACCATGTACCTCCCAGTCCCCCGTTGACGAGCGAGGGCCAGCGGTCCTCACGGAAGGGAACGCCGGTCGGAGATCGAGATGAGAAGGGCACGGAGGAGAAACCTAAGGATGGGAAAGCCAAGATCCGGGTCAAGGGTGAATCGACCAAGTCGTCCAGCTTGCGATCGAAGAAGGATGAGAGCAAATCGAGCAAGACAGTCCGCCCGGATACTCCCAAGTCCCGAAAGTCCAAGGATGAAAATGATACACCCTCTCGGACAGCCAGCCCGAAATCCCCCAAGCCGAGCACATCGGAGGAGGGAAAGCTGCCCAAGCGCCCGGCCAGTCGTACTGCCACGTCTCCACGACGGTCATCGGCGGCAGTTCGTAATGCTGGATCAGAGTCTGCAAATGGCTCCGATGCCACAATCGGGCCACGGCACTCCGCGAGCGCCCGGAAGTCGAAGACCCCTGTTGAGAAACCCCCCTCCCGCAACCAGAACCGTTCGTCGGCGTCTTTTCGCAGCTCCGGCAACCGTACCCCTTTCGATGTCCCCAGCGACTATGGGCGTCCACCCACAGCGAACTCTGCATATGGAGCTCCACCTCCACCCCCGCCGCCTCCAGAGGTGCCTGTTTCTATTCCGAGAGTAGATTATTTGCTACAGAATGGCGGACTGGGACACTGGGTTCCGAGGAATCTGCTGCAGGGCGCCGGCGACTTGGCCAACGTGCCCTATCAGTCAGCTCAGCCTCGGGCTGCGGCGGCCAAAGTATTTGAACCATTCAACCTTCTCTTGAATGATTACCAGCAAGTGATGGACAAGAGCGGCTCGCTGGCTGTTGCGAGCGGATATCGGTCGGTGGCTCGCCGGCTCCTAGACCGGCTGGAGGCTGTGTTTGCGCGTGACATCTCATCAGAATCGTGCTATTGCGTGATGTGTGAGCAGAGCGAGATGGATGAACCTGAATGTGGCGTGAGCTGGGGAGAGGTGTTGGAGTTGGTTTCTGGTCGCAGGGAACTACCCAATTGGCCGCCGTTTACAATGGCGTCGTCCGTGGCCGGTCCGAGGCTGTCCGGCGATGGGCCCATTCCCATGCAGAAAATGGACGTTGACATCCCAGAAGAGTATCGAGAACACTTCATCCGCCAGTCGCGTAAGACCAAGCATGCTGTCGACAAGTGGCTCTATGAGCAGTCGGAGCAAGCTACCAGTGCGCCGGACGAGGTGGATGATGAGACCTTGACTTTTGCCATGCTTACCCATCTCGAACCCCAGCGACGCTCGCTATTTTGTGCACTTCTTGGAATCACGCCGACAACGCCAGCTCCTCGGTTGGACGGTGGACGCCCTGCTCCGAGACCTGAGACGATAGCTTCTTCGGGATTGGCGATTCAGCGACTCTACCGTCTGCCAACAGTCCCCCGCGACCCGGAGACTGCTATTTACATGGTGAACAACCCAGGCATACACCACGTCGTCGCGACGCTTGCCGCCATCAGCGACGACGAATGGGAGATTCTAATCTCAGGTCGCTTTGATGGATTCCTTCGCAGCGGAGCAGAGGATACTAGTGGTGCGCCTATGAACTCTACGCCTTCGCGGTGGGGTAGCCGGGCAGGCACACCATTTACCGCTGGCGGGACATCTCGAGGTCCAACCCCTAGCATGGATGGTAGCTTTAGACCGGCGAGCCAGCCGTCTGGGATGTCGTCGCCTGCATCCTTTGGCGGACCGATTGCATTGGACGAGGAGACAGAAATCGCGGCGCTCGCGGAAATTGAACGTGATGTGTACCTTGGGATGGAAGCACTCGAAGACGCGTTTGAGTCACTACACTGCAAAGCGGAAGGCGTGCGACTTGCCCTGCGAGAGCGCGGGGCCGGCCTGTCCATGGCCAACCAGAGCCGCCGTGGGTCATATGCCGAAGCTCGACTGGGCACTCCATCTCAGGGCCATGCGTGGGAGAGTGGACCGGAAGACGATTGCCTAGATGACCTTCAGTCGCTGGCCCCGGATGATTCGGCAAGCAATGTCAGCTCCAGCCGACGCCGACGGCCGAAGCGACGCACCGAACGACGCACGCCGGCGCCAGTGGAGGAAGAAGACGAAGAGGTAGCCGAGGAGAAATCCCACGGCAGTCGTCGGGGATTCTGGAGAAGGTGATTTAGCGGGATGACAAGAGAAGGGAGGACGTCGCGAGTTCTGCAGCTTTATACCCAGCCATCCAGTCAGCCGTTGCTTCCATCGATGATCATTCGATTCCGTTTCGAAGTTAGCAATGCACGTACCCATGAGAGGCATGATTGATATGAATTGAATGAATGGCATTTGTTTCTTGGCTGTATTTTGCAATCTGATTATTCTTGATGCCTGGAGCTGTTTACTACAAGTTATACTGATGTTCCATGGGTCGGACCCTACTGATCAGATCAATTGCGGTACATGCCTTTCTATACGCGACCAGACATTGGAAACGCAACGAGGCCGATCTAGTTAAGCCTTAGTACTATTGTCAAGCTATACGATAAGTATAAGACCAAATAACAGCGTCACTAGCATCAAGGCCATCGTCGGTCTAGCCCTTGCACTCCCTCCATACGCATCCGGAATAGGCTCGCCGTCGGGTTGATATGTCTTCATACACGAGAACTGGACGTCCGGGTTGGCACTCTTGTTGTTGCCGTCCTCTATCACGGTGATGACGGGAGTAAAACCAGCTCGGCCGCCAAACACGCGCCCGTAGAAGTCGGAACCAGCGCGCGGGGGGTCCGAGAAGTAGAACTCCCGCATCACCGCGACGTGGTACAGGCCATAGTTCGCTGGCAGCACGGGAGGGCACTGGTCGAGCTCTGGGTGGCTGGCTGGAGGGGTGTTGGGCCCGGGCAAAGATCCCCCCGTGATATTGATCGCGCTTGCAATCCAGGTCCCCTCATGGCCGCACGCGTGCGGCTGGCTCTGGAGTTGGACCCAGAGATGTTGGGTCAGACGCTGGCACTTGTCGCCGTCGCCGTCTCCTCGGGACTCGTCAAAGCCGCGGATCATCTTGGTGAGGGCCGACTGGCAGAACACGTCCACAACGCCGTCGCAGGATGTCGTGTTCTTGAACTTTGCCTCTCTGGTGTTCGCGACGTTCGGGTAGGTCTCCTTCGGAAACGTTTGGCCATTATACTGCATCATCAAAGCACACCCGGCCGGGAAGTCCTGACTCTTCGGATCGATTCCGACAAACAGCTGCTGGTCGGAATGTTTGTACTCTTCGATCGACATGCCTGTGAATTCGGGCTCGTCGAGCCCGTCAATCAAGGTCAAGGAGAGGCTCGCAGATGAAGTGTTGACCACGTCGGCGGCGATGCCCACGCCGGCTTTAAAGTCGGGCATCTGGGATTCGGGCGAGCAGATCGAGCCATTTGGAAGACTGCACGGGAGAGCCTGGCAGGAGGATATGTCGACGGCCGGGTTTGGGACGTTGAGTTGCGGATTGGATGTAGCCGCCGCGAGTGAGACGGTGGCAATGGTAGAGAATTGTCGATGGGCTTTCATGCTGGATGTTGAAATGTATGCATTAGAGAGAAAACTGAGAATGAAGGCCACGGGATGCGGGCAGTACTGGTAGTAAATAAGATCCAGAAATGCCTGCAGCCAGCAGGTACCTGGTGACCTTGGTACCTACGTAGTTACGGCTGTTTTACAAGGACCCTCTTATGTTATCCAGAGTACGGAGTGACCGCCAGTTGTCGTGAAATTACTAGCACTTACACTAGTAGTGTACCACCTACTAGTACTACTACCCTGTGTCAACTCGACGAACAACGATAGATCTCCATAATCCAACCAACATGAAGCCGCAACCTGCTTGGTCTCGGAAAAATGCCGCGCACCATAGGGTTAGTACTATGCTCCGCCGACATACAGTAGTACTACGTACTGGATCACCCCGGATACGCAGGCCACGGATGCAAAAAAACTAGTAAGTACACTACGTGTGTACCAGCAATACTGATACACGGACACTGGAGTACGCAGTATTAATGGATGCAGCCGTACACAAAACTGAGCCAGTCAAGGGATCGTGTGACTCGCTACGGGTAGGCCACAATGTATGGTCATAGTACGTATCCGCTTACCCGGTGTGGGGTAACGATGCTAGGTTCTTCCTAAGGCATGGTCCTTATGCATTAAAAGACAAAATGTGAAGAAAACAGAATATTACCTTAGATACACTGATTACAGGAGTTCGGGTCATATAGATACGTAGTCCGATCGTCTGTGCTTAGGGCTCTGCTCGTCACCGGGTCAGTTTGATGTCCGAGGCTAATAGTACTTAGTAGTATTCACGCAGCGTGGCAGAACGAGCCACAGATCGACATAATACTAACTACTAGTACTGATATGCACGGCGATAAACCACAGCAAGTCACTATTCCTGACCGTTCCCAAGAACTAGACATGCATAACTAATCGCTATCATTATCGTGCATATCGTTCTTTTCATATCTACCCAACCCAAGTCGACGAACTCAAATTTTCTGCCCAGCCTCTCGCTGCGGTTGGGTAGCGAGAGCGAAAAGAGTTTGGACACATGTATCGTCGCTGGGAAGAGGTCTTTTGAGGTCGCCGGGAAGGGAAAGACAACTTGTCCAGCCCTGATGACGTCTTCAGTCGTGGGTTGAGGTATCGAGGCGGAGTCGTCGGGACGTGTGATGTAGTAGATGTCGTCTACAAGGCTGTAGACCACAGACAAGCCATCACATCACCTTATCGCTCTTCAACTGATGCCGCGGACTAAGCGGCGACCACGGAAAGTGCCCGATGGGAATGATGTAGAAGCTATTGCCCGAATTCATGATGCCGGCGAGGGCATTATACCAGGCGGCCAGGGCAGCGAGCAGGCCGAACAAATCGCCAGCCGTCCGGAAGTGCACGACGGAGCGGACGTGGCTGGCGGACTGCAGATGGGTGATGCCGAGGAGCAGGTAGTTCAGGTCGAGGAAGAAGAAGAGCAGGAAGAGGGCGATGTTGGACTTGAGCGTGCACAGGAGGAGCAGGGTGGTCAGGATAAACCAGGCCTGTAGATGGGGGGGATGTGTTAGTATATTAGCTCCTTCCTTCTGTACACGCAGAGGGGGGTGGTTACCATCATAAACAAGCCCATAGCCTCCTCCGACTGCGAGGTCCCCCGGTCCAGCAGCGTCTCCAGCTTGCCCAGAGCCGAGACAATCGCCGAGGTCATCCAGAACGCGCCGTACGAACAGAAGGCCGTTGCGTTGAAGGTGTTCCCGCGGGCGAGTTCCCTGACCAGCTGTCAATCGGGATCGAGACGAACCTTCAGCAGCAGCCCTACATACCACATCCCCACGAGAATCTGGACGATCCCCCCATAGCCAAACGATGAGGCGATGACTACGTCGGACGCCAAGCTGTCATTGCTCGAGCAGACGTGTACAACGCTCGAAGTGAACGAGGTCAGCGCGAAGGCACACAGGCCGACGGGCGCCGGATTGGCGAAGATGCGGGGGGTGAAGAGGCGGTTAATCGGGGCCTCGTCGGCGCTGGCGCTGGTCATGTCGGGATTGGTTGTGGTTGTGTTGGTGCTGGTGTTGATGGTGTTGGGCTGGGGCCGACCACCGGGAGTAGTAGCTGATGGAGCGTTATCGCGCGTCTGGTCTTCACCGAATTGCCTGGAGCTTACGAGCACTCCCAGACGACCGCAACTAGCATTCCTCGATGCCATCGCATCCGCCGTCTCCTTGTCTAAGCTGGGACTGTCCGTGGCTAGGGACATGGCGGCTCTAGGCAGTCGTTAGTATATAACTTTGACCTATGCCGATATGGCGGGCCACTCACTTGACTCGACTCTTGTCTGGATCGCGGTGAGAGTGGACGAGAGGCGGCTTGAGTTGCTCGACCGGGCAGGAGCGAGTAGGTAAATAACCGCTCATCGGCCGCCTCCGATGGCGAATCCCGCGGGAATTGTCGGTGCAGTGTCGGCGCCGGCCTGTGAAAGGGCTATTTATAGAGGATTTACATCGAGGGGATGACGATAACAGCTGTCAGGACATGTTTTTTGAAGTCGCATTGCTGTCGAATTGTTTATTTTGCTCATATAGACCAGCGTGATTTGCAGTGGTTAAGCAATTAGGGTTACTAGTAACTTGCCCTAAGCCCGACTATTCCGCGGACAAAAAATAACTCTTAACTCTGCACTAGACACGAGCTAAGAGACAGGCTAATATACAGATCGACTACTTCCTCACTGGCTCCAGCTCAATCGACTCGCTGCACACCGTCCACTCGCGAGTCTCCCGGATCTGCAGTGCGTCGTCGACGTCGACACACCCCGCGGCCATCGGCCTCTCGTCCTCCTCCGCAGACCAGTGGGGCGCCCGCGTTGTCGAATGCGACCCGCTCGTCCCCGACTGGTCGTAGTAGCTCCCCCCGTTGCGCTTGGTCCCCTGCCCCCAGCCGGTGTTGAAGGCCATCACGAACGGCTTGAGGCACGGGATCGTGGCGGCCATGATGCTGCAGTGGAGAAGCATCTCGGTGCAGATGACGGCGTCGACGACCGAGAACAGGATGTGAGCGTGGTCGAAGGCGCGGTTGATGAATACCTGGCGGGTGATGGCGATTACAATTACACTGGGCGGGTTAGTTGTCTGTTTGGAGTGCAGACAGGCAGGCAGCTTACCTAGCCTCATGGCGAAGGCGAAGATCACCGCTGCTTTTTGCTTCAGTCGCATCTTGACGCTCCACACGAGGAAGACGCTTAGAGCGAGGAGAAGCGCCTCGGTAAGCACATCGAACGAGGTGATCGCTTTCCAGCGCGTGTCCTGATCTGTTAGTGTTATACAGCTACGAGACGATGGACGCTTACAACGTGCATGCACTGCTGCTCCAGATCCCACGGCCGGCGGAGATCGCATCGCAGTGAAATCGCCAGGACAGAGGCCACTCCGCAAAAACTGATGAAGACAAGAATCGCCCTGCACAGCTTCCAGTACGGCTTCTCTCTCCCCAGCCGTCGGAGGAGCAGGCATACGGACATTTTGGCGGCGCAGTGGCCCGCCAGGAACAGAATGTCGGCGGCGTATAATGTCTTGCTCAACGGTCAGACCCGCAGAGCCCAGGAAGATAAGGTCTGACCTTTTCCGCACTCTCAACCTGCGACTCAGAAGGGTCTTCTGGAAGCGTACCCAGCCCATGCGACACGGAGCTCATAACCACTCCCACATTCGCGACGCCCAAAGCCTGGCCATACTCAATAAGTTTCTAGACCACGGACAGGGATGCCGAAACAAATACGAAACAGAACGAAAACGAAATAAACATACACTTGCCGACAACGCCGCCAGATCATCCGGCCCAAAAGGCCCATTCATCGTTGTCCTTATGTAAAGACGAACCAGGCTAACCAGAACCATCCATGACATGAACAGCGTCGCGCTAATGACGACGAGGCCGCTCCGATCCGTCGGCGACACGAGGTAGGCAGCGCGATCTGGTTCGGCCATGACCTCTCAACGGTCTCGGGCAGCGCGAGCACGAAATTAAGAAAACGAGGGACCGGCGCGAGAGAGGCGATTGATCAAGAACGCATTTCAATCTGTGGCTGATGAGGCGACAAAGCGGTTCCGGCTTTATTGGCATATTTGCTTTGCTCCGTCCGACCAGAGCTCGAATTCGGGCCTGACACTGCACCGCGCACAAAGGACGCATCTCGCTGTCGCCAAGGAATCTGTGAAACGGGCACCGGCAACTCGATGGGGGAAATCAAACTGTGCTATCGTTGCATTCTGTATGGCGGCATGGTGGTGGCAGGGTGGCAGGAGGGATGTGCGTTTGTACGCCGCGAGATCCAGCACAAAGCAATCGGGAGGCGTTGTTTATGCCGGCCCAGTCACACAGGCTTGCACGAGCTGAGGCGCCGGAACCGGCTGGCGTCTGCTAGCTGCTGTGAAACGTGAGGGATTGCGGGCATCGTGCTAACAGTAGGTTTGGACTCGTCACTCCAATTTGCCGCTGCCCCGTTGTCAATCCGGGGCGCAGGCAGGGTGATAACGTGCTGAATCAATGCGCCGAGCCACATTATAACAAAGGCAGCTAGCTCTGGGGCTGATATGGAGGAAGCTCCCTGTTCGCAGCAGGCAAGCGTTTCATCCTTGCATACGTCGGAGCCTACAACAAACACACTGCAGACTGTAACCGGCCTGGAGTTTCAATTTCTTATCAACCCAGCTGTGAGTGAGTGACACTGGCCATAAGAGTGCGATATTCTTTGCCGTGTTGCCGTCGCCAACGGCGTGTTTCTCTTTTCCCCGGCGCCGTTTGTTGTCGACTGTTCGCCCAGCGTCTCGCTCATTCCACTGCCCGGAGCCGTCTCAACCGGTCAGAATTGTCAATGCCGCCAGAAAAGGACACCGAGTCGGTGGTCTATGCCACGGGAACTGAGGATGGCAAGTCCGCGGGCAACAGGGCTGTCCGAGGGGGCACCGTGCAGGACAAAAAGGATATGTGGCGAGTCGGCCGGCAGCAGGAACTGAATGTACGTACTGGAGCAGCTCTTCTGGCCAGGTGTGGACGGCACGACTAACTTGGCAGCGCAATTTCCGATTCCTTTCGCTGCTGGGCTTCTCGGCGGTGCTGATGTGCACCTGGGAGGCAGTTCTCTAGTGCGTGTGGCCGACCGACGGCGTTTGGTATTAGCGACTGACTGACTGTGTCCAGTGGTTCATTGTACGGCCTCATCAATGGCGGCAAAGGGGGCATGATATACACCTACCTGGGGGGCCTGTCTGGATTCAGCTTCGTCATTCTGTCCATGGCCGAGATGGCTTCCATGTAGGCTTCATGCTCTCCAGCCCTATTCACAGCTGACCTGTTCTCTAGGGCCCCAACCTCCGGTGGCCAGTACCACTGGGTGTCTGAATTCGCACAGCCCGGCTCCCAGAAGTTCTTGAGCTATATCACCGGATGGGTCTGCGTTCTGGGCTGGCACACAGGGATTGCCGGCTGTTCCTACACCGTGTCCAACATGTTGGTTGGCCTGCTGGCGATCAACTACCCCGATACATATGTCTACGAGCCGTGGCACGTCACCCTGCTGGTGATCGCAGTTGCCTTTGGGGCGTTTCTGTTCAATACCTTCCTCGCGCAGAAACTCCCTCTGATCGAGGGCATTATCTTGATCATTCACTGTTTTGGTTTCTTTGGCATTCTGATCCCTCTCTGGGTCTTGTCGCCCACCGCACCCGCATCAGAGGTGTTTGGGTCCGTCGTGGATCGCGGGGGTTGGGGGAATGATGGGCTTGCATGTCTGATTGGATTGGTTGCGCCGCTCTATGCCCTGATAGGTATGTTCATTGCGCTTTTGATGGGCATAACTGACAGATATAGGGCCCGACTCGGCGGTTCATATGTGTATGCTGTCCGTTCCTTGTCTCAGGTTATACCGACTAACGCCTCCCAGCCGAAGAAATCCGTGACTCGTCCCGCATCCTCCCCCTGGGCATGATGTGGACGCTGATCGTGAATGGGTCCAGTGGCTTTGTGATGATCGTGACTTACGCCTTCTGTATTGGCAATATCGACGAGGTGATCCAGACTAAAACAGGGTTTGCCTTCATTCAGGTCTTCCTCAACTCCACGGGCTCCGTGCCGGCGGCCACGGGCATGACCATTTTTATTATGGTCATGCAGTTCTGCGCCGCCATTAGTAACGTGGCCACTACGAGCCGTCAGCTTTACGCCTTTTCTCGTGATAAGGGGCTTCCGTTCTCTGACTATTTGTCCAAGGTAGGCTAACATATCGGCTGCTCCAGTACAGTCTAACAGCCAGTAGGTCAACAGTACATTTACGGTGCCCCTCAACGCGCTCGTCGTTAGCCTCGTCATCGTATCCCTCCTCTCCCTTATTAATATCGGCTCCAGCCTCGCCTTCCATGCTATCATGTCTCTGGGCACATCGGCGCTACTCTCGTCGTACATCATCTCGATTAGCTGCGTGTGGCTAAAGCGGTGGAAACGACAACCTTTACCACCAGCGCGATGGAGCATGGGACGAGCCACGCCTTTCGTGGACACAATCGCGATTCTATTCCTCGCCATCGTCTTGACGTTCAGCTTCTTCCCTCTAACGAGGGATGTCACGGCGCAGTCGATGAATTGGAGCATTGCTATTTTTAGTGCGGTCGTCATTCTCTCGCTGTCGTACTATGCCCTCTATGCTCGGAAGGTCTATAAGGGCCCGGTGACAAGGGTGAGGAGGCTGGAATAGGCTGCTGTCGTGGGGTACAGTTTTGGGTACGATGGGAGGATAAGATGGGATGTCTATGCGTTATGAGACAGGTTTCACAAGGAATTGGCCGTCCAGTTCATTCTGAGCATATATGCCATGTTGGAGGTTGTATATACTTGCGTCCAAAGTACCAATCACTGATTAGGGCTCCCGGTCGGCAGCCAATTTGCTTCTTTTTCGGCTGTGAACCAAGCTAATGGCCGCCGTCCCGTCCATTTTTGGCCTAGTCTGGTCTTTGCAGCTTCGGTCAATATCGATGCCTCCTTGCAAGGAAGCAATGCTTCCCCTTGCTGTCTGCTTCGCGTTGATTGTCAATGCAAAACGCAATTCCAGACAACCCCAATTGCGTCGATGGAATCACCGCTCAATTTTTAGTCGTTTCTTGGTCTCAGGCAAAATGGGACCGATACATGATACATGGAGTGTCAGCATGCTCAGACATGATGTGCATGGTTGACGTGGGTAGTGCATCAACATAGTTTATTAATATACAGGTAATGCTGTGGCGTTATTAAAGCTCGTGGCAGGGTGGCCGAGTGGTTAAGGCGCAAGACTCGAAATCTTGTTCTTTCGAGATCATGGGTTCGAATCCCATCCCTGTCGTTATCTTTTTCTTCTTTTTTTTTTTCTCCTTCTTCCTTCTGGCTAGGATTATGCTTCAACTTCCCAGCAAATAAACCGAACGTAATTCCGCCTACACCCCTAGTAGACCTGAGCAGCGCCGTCCACCTGGCCAAGCGAGGTTTTGGCAACGTCACCGTGCTGAACAAACAGCCATACTACGAAACCCAGTACGACTCTGAGCGCGGCTGCGATGCGGCTTTCGCAGGTAGTTATCCATCCCAGCTGACTACACGATCAAGCTGACTGTCCATGACAGCAACAAAACCATCCGCGCCGCATACGGCCAAGAAACGTGGTATCATCGTTGCGAGTAATTCCGGCCTGT
Source organism: Aspergillus sp. HF37 (assembly GCA_003698115.1). Lineage (NCBI taxonomy): Eukaryota > Fungi > Ascomycota > Eurotiomycetes > Eurotiales > Aspergillaceae > Aspergillus > Aspergillus sp. HF37. The sequence continues at coordinate 1,516 of RAQS01000233.1, read as the reverse complement.
TCGCACAGTTACTGCGTATTCTCGGATCGCAAATGAATAGAACCACACTACGCGACTGGCCGGAAGATCCCATTCGATCAAGACCGTCCAAGCGCAGCAATTGACTTTGGTGACGGCAGTGATGACGCCCCGTGCTCAGGCCTTTTTTTTTTGGTGGGCCTTTCCGGCTCGCTGTCACTTACACCTCGGATTACAGCCGCTCCTGCCGAAGCTCTCTGCAAGTGAAGTTGTGCCAGTCCATTCCGTGACGCCTTCCTGATCGGGACTCTGACGGACGCCCAGTTGGAGAACAGCATCTCTCGTGACAACAGGCAGAAAATCGCGAGATAATCAGCGCACAGCGACACTCGCAGCTTGGCGGTCAACAGAGGAGATTACAGTCGCCGATGACCGGGAGCGTCGGCAGCGTTGACAACACGCAATAGGCTCGTCCGGGCAAGTTATCTGATCCGCAGCCCACAAAAGTATCCATCGGCTGTTATCTGATCCTCACTCTCAGATCACCCACGCGACTGGCGGGTCTGAAAATTCCTTCGATTTGTTTATTTCGGCGCCGGGTGCGCTGCCAAATTACATGCACGGCCCCTTCTCTGTCTGCCGATCTGTTTGTCTTCATCCCTGGCGCGTGTCTCCAGTTCTCGTCCTCTTCCTACCCCTCGGACTCTCTCTTCGTCACGGACCTCGAGGGATTGACTTCCCTGGCCGAGTGTTATTACGCCCGCCATCATGACCGTCCTCGGTTTCTGAGGGGGCCGCCGCAACGGCTCACCGGACGACGACCACCACAATATACCTACCACCGAAACTACTGATGAGCCCAAGACCGAGGGAGACATATCCGCCACGGGAGATGTCTCTGGGGGGGACAATTCGAATGAAGACTCCGACAGGAATAGCCTGGAGGCGAGGAATGAAAAGGACATCATGCAGCATCCGGACGGGATGCATCACTTCGGACGCGCAGCTGGGTGTCAAGAAAGCCGAAGCTGTCACTCTTGTCTGGAGCAAGAAAGCCGTCAATGTGACTTATGCCTAGTGAGTGCCTTCTTAGTATCGCGTACTAGGGTTAGGGTTAGTCCGTAATAGATCGGTTCTTGGTTCCTGCTTGTGGTACCTGTCCCCTCGCGGTCTTCAGGACCTGTTTTTTCTTTTCTTTTTTCTTTTCTTTTTTTTTCCTACTTCTCCGGCCCTGTTCGATCTCGAGCTAGTTATGTTTGAATCTGCTTATTGATTGCCCTTGAGATTGCTCTTCTATCCATCAATGCTGAATGAACTACATACGGTACGGTGACACGTTCTTCACACGCCAGAAGTGTCATGGCTGCGCGATATCTATCTCCCTACGTACTATCTCCATCATTCCAGTAGCTCTGACTACATAAGGGAGACACAGGGATGGTTTGAATCCCATGAGATTAGGGCGATGGATTGATTGGCCTCCACATTCTCCGGATTTGGATCCAATTGAGCACCCCTGGAACCTTTTAAAAAAGTAGCTTCGAAGGCTGTATCTAGG
>RAQS01000232.1:0-31101 GCA_003698115.1 Aspergillus sp. HF37 | reverse complement strand
CAGACGAAAACCAGCCTTCATCATCCCCCGTTCCCCATCTCCCTCTGATCCCAGAGACGAAAACCCCTCCGCGATCCCGACTCCCTTCTCCCCAACCTCCCACGCCCTCCGTCGCCGAGGCCGTCGCTCTCGCGCTGGCGGCGCTCACACGCAGGGGTATGTACCTGGCGGGATGGCGGCCGAAGTCCGGAGCTGGGTTCTGGAGATGGGGGCCAAGCGCGAGCAGCAGCAGCAGCGGGTGCCGGATTCCTCTGTCTCTGGAGCTGATGCGCGGGGATACTTCCTACTGGGGAGGACTCGGAAGGTCAGACAGGGTGTGCTGGGGAGTTCAGGGCCGGTTGCGTTTGTGGAGGTGTTGTGTGATGGGGACTCGAGTACAGAAGGGCCAGAGACCGAATCTGACTCTCGAGCGAGATTGATTAATATCCTGCTTTTCGGGATGCCCAGATCTCAGCCCGGGCAGGTCGCTGGGAATAATGGGATCCCGGATCTGCGGCCGGACGGCTTGGTCGGGATTCACAAGGGGCTGGTTTGGGAGATTGAACTGGACGGTGAGAAACCAGGCTCTTCTGGGTCTGATAAAGAGAAGTGGCTTGTTTGCATGGAATGGGATTTGATACAGTAGATCGAGCCAAGGTATGATATAACAACAGCCTCGAAACGCCAGAAGGATGCATGCATGTCCTATGCTTATATCCCAACCTCCTCGTTCGCAACAGCCTTCAAAGCATCAACCGCTACCCTACACCCCCACCGAACAACCCTCGCCTCCTTCTCCGACGGCACGATATCGGACTTGGCAACGACCTTGCGCAGGAAATAAATCAGCCCCTTCACGATCTGCGGCGTGTCCCTCGTCCGGAGGAAGACCTCCATGAGCCATTTTTCATTCCGCTGGTCATTCTCATCGTCGCCGCTCTTCTTGCCCTTCTTCTTCTTCTGGCCCTGTCCCTGGGAGTGTTGGATGAGACTGATAACCAGGAGTTCGACAAAGGTCTTTGTCTTCGGACGCAGGTATGCGAAATTGAGGGTCTTGAGGATCGACAGGGTCAATGTGTTGTCTGCGATGAGGGCGGCGTACATTTTGGCGAGGTTGACGAGGGATTTCATGGAGAGCGCGTTTTGCTCTTCTTCCTCGTCGTCCGGGTCCTCGTCGTCGTCGTCTTCGTCGAGGGGGCTCCGTTCGCCCATTTTCCTGAACACGTTCCACAGCGCGTACATGAAGGATACTTTGATGCGGCGGCCGATGTCGCCGCAGAGCCGGCGCGCGATGAGCGTGTAGTACGGGTTATGCGCGTCTTCGCCCATGGTGCAGTGGACGAGGACGCGGGGGATTTCGTATTCCTGCGCGCGTTTGAGACGGAGCTTCATGAGCCGCACGTACGCGTCTTGGAAGTCTGTTGCGGACATGATGGCGACGAAGATGGAGCGGCGGACGTCTGTGTTCATGCGCTGCGCTTTGGCGATGTTCACGAGATCAGGCTCGCCTTCGCTGTCTTCCTGGTCGTCGACGGCGGCTTTTGCCTGGTCCGCGGGGAGGCTCGACAGCTCCTGGCGGGCGGATTCGAGAGGGTCTGCTTTCCAGCTTGCGCCGACGAGCCACCATTTCCCCTTCTTGGAGGAGTCGCGGATGTCTTCTCTCGATATGTTGATGGGTTCGGTGCCGCGGATGACTCGCGAGTTGTTTAATGATCCGAGGATCTTCCGCATCTTGGTGATGTGCTCGGAGCTCACGCTCGAGCCGACGCCGGATTTTAGGCGGTTGTTCTTCAGGTCGGTTATGGTGTCGATCATGAACTTTGTGCGGACGGACAGCGATGCCTCGCCGACTTTTGTGATGGCTGGTTGGATGAGGAGAACGATGTCCTTCAAGGAAGAAGGGTCATCTTGTCGGAGCTGGGGGCCGGAATCTGATATCGTTAGCTATCGGCAAGGGCAAGTCGGAAGGAACGCATACTTTTTATGACCTTCAGCAGCAGCTCTGTATTTTCTTCCGTTATTTCCTGCAAAAACAAGCGGATGTAATCGAACACCAGCGGGCTTCCGACGACGTGAAAGTTGTACAAATGCGACAGCAGGGACATCAAGTTGACGAGCTCTTTCCCTTGGAATGTTCCCCGTTCATCGCCGACAGCGTCGAATGCCTCAACCACCTTTTGCACGAGTTCTGCACCAAAGTCCATTCCCATGACCCTGTAGAGAGCGGCTATGAAGCCAGCATGGAGGATAATGAAGGTATCCTGAAGAGCGGACCTTTCACAGATCAGGCCCATCAACAGTGTAATCAGCATCGATGTGACATGCTGCCGGGGGTATTCACGGTAGAGCTCCTCGAACCCGGCCAGAATAGACACGAGATTCGATTCGGACAACTTATTCAGCTGCCCCTGGGCCTGTCGTCTCAAGCGTGTAAGCGATTCGCTTTCAGAGCCGGATGCAGCTCGAAGCGACGGCGGTATATATTTGGCCGGCCGGCTCTCGCTCGGCGCTGAAACAGGCGGAACGTATGGATTCTCCCGTTTCTTCGGCGGTTGTTGTTCTTGCTCTTCGTCATCGAAGCCTTCAAATTCGCTGCCTTCGATCTCTCCGCCGTCCTCGTCACTTCCTACCATATCCTCGTCATCACTCCCCTCGTCCTCGTCTTCATCAAGCCCGTCCAGATCCTCCCCGTCGCCAAGCTCGCTCCCATCCTCCTGCGACTCATCGTCAGACTCGCCCGGCCCCAAGCCTGAGCCTTGCGCCTCTTATTCCGAAGCCAGTCGTCAGCATCCCGTTTCCTTTTTCGACCCTCATCGCCCGACCCGTCGCCGAGGTCACCCAGCAGCTCATCCAGACCATCATTCGTGAAAGCCTTCGGCAGCTTCTTGCCCTTCTTCATGCCGAGTTTCTTCTCCAGCGCCGCGATTTCGGCGTCATCCTCATCCAACTTGCTCTGGGCTGTCTTTGATATTTTCCGGGGTCGCGATTCCTCCTCCTCCTCCTCCTCGCTATCTGATTCTGGCTCTTCCGCCGGAGCGCTCTTCTTCAGTATCGATTTGGGTTTCTTCTCTTCGGATTTCGTAGGTTTCGATCTAGGTTGCGCATTCACCACTTCCTCGGACCCCGCCAACTCAGAATCGAACCCGGCGGCCTCGTCCTCATCCTCTTCGCCATCGTCATCGTCATGATCAGACCGCTGATAACTCCGTTTCCCATGCCCCGGTCCTCGATGCGACTTAGTATTATTAGCCCGCTCCGCGCGCCGTCGATCTTTGCGCGACACGGGCGCATTCGCATTGCGCCGTTTCTTCTCGCCGTGCGGATCTTTCAGCCCCAGCTCTTCGCGGAGATCGCGCGGCAGCGCGGTGGTATTGTGTAGGGGGCGGGGCATGTCTGCGACTGCGACAGAGCCTTGAATTGGAAGGTGTAGATAAATGGAAACTTTTTTCTGCCGTCAGAAAAGCGGAGTGAAGGCGGAGAGAGAGGGCTGGGGTGGTCCGTGCGGGATGGAGTTCGGCGAGGACAATTCTGGCCTCAACTTCCAGCAACATACATACATATCCCACGGGTTGATTGCACAATGGCGTCCCGTCTCAGCCATGAAGAGGTATGTTCTTTCTATTTTACCTTATTCTGTCACTAACAAAATGCAAACCAGTTCTTCAACTCCCTCTCCACCCTCCTAACCACGACAACCCAAAAAACAAGCGGCTCTGTCTTCCTCACCCAGAAACCGCTGCTGCACTCCGAGTCCGCGAACACTGCCTCGTCAACAGACCACGCCGACGAATCGCGCCCCCCGATTCTCATCCGCGCAACAGACGGGAAGACCGGGAACCCGAATCCAAAGTCGAAGGATGGAGCCGGGAAGCAGAAGGAGTCGAAGCAAGAGAAGCTGAAGCTCTCGACGGTCGTTGATCAGGGTGACTTGGAGGCGTTCTATGCGCGCTATGCGGAGGTGTGCAAAGGAGGTATGACGGGGATGAAGAAGCGGGATCGGAAGAAGGGGAGGGCGAAGAAGGGGGGTGCGGCGAAGGTCACGAAGAGTTGATTGACGGGCCATTAGCTTGCGGTTGTTGGGATGCGCGCATAGAGTGTGATGGGAGACTCGTTGCATGGATGGCGTTTTGGTGTTTCGTTTAGTCAGGGCATCTCGATGTTGCAGTGGGCACCGAGTGTGTAGCTTATACCCAGACGTCCCTTTAAGCGTGATGGATATACAAAAAGATGCTTCATGCCGATTTGCCGATAGAAGATATGTATATTGCCGACAGGACTCTGCGGGCTATAAGTATTATCGCTAAGAGAAATGCCGTTATATGTACAGGACAGATAAACAAAATATATACAACAAAAAAACAAATGTCAGCCATGCATACAAGTCATAGAGCGTTCATAAGCCAAGGCACATAGATGGCATAAGATGCGGCAGACGAAAAGATCATTAATCAACCAAGTCGCGGTAAAAAAGACAAATATGGTAACAAGTCATAATACAGGATCAATCCAGATCCCAAGGGTCAGGCTTCGCTAGCGCTTGGGATTTGTCGGCGTCAGTGGAGGCCTCATCCTCAAGGGGAGGCTCAACGTCATCCAGAGCCTCGTGGTAGGTCTGTTGCTCGCTTTTGCTCGTATTCCCTAGTGCGGATTGTAGGGCAGACCCGATGACAATCCGCGCGGCAATATGTATAAGAACGAGGAGCAGTTGGACTGGGGGCACCAACACAAGAGTGCAGGTCTTCTGGATGATCGATGTGGAGTCATGCTTCTCCGAGGGATCTGAATTTGGACGGCATAGTATCGACGGCGGAGGCATTGGGGAATAGTCTCGCTCTCGAGAAGACTTGTTGCGACGGCGGAATTCAGCGCTTATGCCACTGATATCACGACTTGTGTTTGTAGAACCGTTTGCAGGCTCTGTCGTAGGCGTCTTCGCATCTAGCGGCTCGCTTGGTGATGGCTCTGGCGTATGCATTGCGGTGGGATCATCGGAAGAAGCATCGGTAGCAATCGACCCATCCCGGCCATTGGGAAGCTCAGGGAGTGTCTCAATAGTTGATGGTGCGACGTCTGAGACATTTGCGCTTTGCGCCGGACTTCCATAGGGCCGGGGCTCGCTCGCCATTTGCTCAGTACATTCGACCGACGTCGGCGCCGTAGAATCAGAATGCGAACTCGACGGAGGTAGTAAAGGTGAAGGAGGGTTGGCGGAGTGGAAAGACTCGACACTTGAAGAGAATGATGCATCGCCAACGGGAGACACGGTGTTAGACTTGTCAGACTCGAACCTTGCCCGCAAGGTATGAAAGCCATGGGTTTCCGTCACCGAGCGCCGTTGAACTCCAGTCTCCTTCGGAACATAAATGCTGTCTGACGGTCCATTATTATCCGGAATAGTCTCCAAAGCTGCGCCATTGCTGCTCTCTGGTGTAAAGGCGCTATCACCCGCTGTATCTCCATCGCTCACCTCCCCGACACTTCGACAATCAGAGCCCCCGGGCGCGGTCGCGCTTGGAGCATCGGTGAAGCGAGCAGGGGCGCTCTCCCGTATCTCTTTGGGGCGCCATGCTCTCTTCCGTTTTGGTATCTTCGACTCCTCGGGTATCTCGACGGTGAATCCCCTCTTGAACGGACAAGGCGTAACCTCGTATCTAAGAATGTTCGGCAATGTGCTTTTCAGCTCCGCGACAGATTCCTTGTCCTCCTCTGTCCCGTTGGGAATCTCGATGCGATAGTATGTGAGTGGGCGGACGCGCAGGACGAAGGTCGACTCGCCGTCGACGCACCAGCACTGGGAGTTCTTGAGGATCGCATGGACTACTCCGCCACACTTCAGAAACGTGGTGAGTCCGTGAAGGTTCTCGAGTCTCAACAGGCCAAGTGCGACAGTTCGCTCAGTCGGGGACCGCCATGGAAGAGCCTCGATGGTATCCACCGGGTAGTCGAAGTCAGACGGGGCAGTACTCGAGGGAATAGGCGCAAGCGCTCTCGGAGAGAAGTGGACAACCTTAGCGGAGGGATGATAGTACAGAATACCCTCCGATCTCAGCGAGTGCGAACTGGGCTGTCTCGGGGGGAGTAGTTTCGCGGGGAGCGTGGCAGACCGGCGGGGAGGTGGCGCGTCGAGGGACTCGGGCATAGTCATGGGGTAGACGGTATTCCCATCGGAGGGATGCTGGGAGAAGGGGTATCAGAGGACATGAGAGTGTCGAGTGTAGAGGCTGGAGAAGGAAGAGAAAGAGAAAGGAGGCATCCATTTGTTGTTGTTGGAGATCGGCAGCGAGTCTTTCCGTTTGGAGTAATATCTCCAGCTGACTGCCTTCAACAAAGAGAACTCGATCTCTACTGCTACTATGTACTCGATATTATTTATACTCGACTCCATTGCTAATTACTTCCAGTTAATAACCACAAATTACCCAATTATCCGATCCCGCATAACTCGCATTTATCAAACAACAGCCAGTGCTACCGCCATCGCCGCACCCCCAACTGCCCAGGCCCTTTCTGTCGCCTGCATACCCGCATTCTCAGTCGTCTGGGTAGTTTGCGCCGCGCTAGTCGTACTCTCCGCAGAGGAGGCGGCGGATGTCTGGGTAGCCGACTGCTGATCGCTCGACGCGCCCCCGGCAGAAGGGGTGGATGTCGCCGTGGCAGTACTGGGCGTCGGAGATGCCTTGGCACTTGCAGTTTCAGTGGCATCTGCGAAGAATCCGAACACAGTTTGGGGTACGGTCCTGGTAAACGTGGAACCATTCCGAGCGACGGTACATACAGCTGAGTCTGCGCCGTAGGTGCAGTGCTGCGAAATAGTGCTGTGACAGAGACACTCAGCCATATTCCAAGTCGCGAACGCATTTATTGAGAGTCAACGGTAAATGACACATACCTGGTACTGGAGGCTATCACTATGTCGATACCTCCTGGTCCCTTGACCACTGTTGCACCTTCGCCAATAATGCAACCGTTGTTCGTTCTGGTTTCCGGACAGTCGGCGTAGTACGTTGTACGTGATCCCCCCTAGTGTATTGCATCAGCAATGATGTGTGAATAGGGGCAATATAAAGGGCCTACCGTTCCTGCAGTAGATATGACAAAGTTGTCGTATACCGATGACAAGTAGTCACCGCGATCTGGTTCGGCCGCCGCTGCGACACCAGCGGTTGCTGCAACGGCGGTTAGAGCGGTTCCGACGCGCATATTGTGCTTGTCTGCTGCGGAATGTGAAATGGCTGTACAGTTGTATGTCAAATTTGAACGAGGTCTGCAAACGGTCTAAATTGTATTCAACACAGGAGATGAGACGGCCTCTAATTCTTCGCGGCTTGCTAGGCCATTATTGGCTTAGTCCCTACAGGGATCAGGCTGCAAACCACGCCCAATAGTCGCAGCCACGGAGTAGACTAGGAATTACTCCAAAAAGTGGCCAGAGACAACTATGCAATTGTTACTGGGTATGACAGTCTGCGTCAATCGCTCCAGTAGAAACTATGGAGTAGAACTACTCGTTCAGGTATGACTACAGCATCCTTTTAGGGCTTGCCTTAGGGTCTTGGGGGTTTCTGCCTGAGGGATAAATACATGCTTAGTCATGGTTGTCACATGATTCCGGAAGCGGCGGTCTTGGCGGCGCTGGCCAATGACAGGATTCACTGCTGCCTGTACTTCACTTCTCTGCCAGCTTCAACTCGAATTCTTCACACTGGCCTGAATTCGAGCATTCGGCCCTGGACTGCACCATGTCCAATTTCGAGCCCAACTCCGTGCTCCGTGGTTTCCAGCTGACCGTCGTTGGAAGTGCGCCGCTCTTCCCTTCCGTTCTGCAGCTGCTAACTGATATCAGCTGTCCGAGCCCTGAGGAATCCGGAGCTGTTCCAGTACAACCACTTCCGTCAGGCTGCCCTTGCCATTGCGGGCGGCATTATTATCCATCTTGTTATCCAAATCCCTGTACGTTGATTCCTGGTTTTGGTCATCGCATCCAGACCATACTGACTCGCGTCCAAGATCATCGCGATCAAGTTCCTCATTTGGACTGCGTCCTGGGTATCCAATTTGGACTATGTGACGTGGGACGACACGGTGCTTAGTGGCCTGGGGTTCCTTTCGAACTCGGTCCTCCAGGTCCCGTTCCTTCTGTTGACCTTGATGCGATATGTTACACCAACCTTGGACGAGATGTATGCCACCGTCCCGGTCTCGGGGATTATCAATTATGGCTGATTCCGCAGCTTCATGCAATCTTTGCAATGGGTCGACACGACCTATGTCCAGAAGCACAAGTCCGAGGATCCGAGTACCTTGCGCGCCATGTACTATCCCAACATGGCAATGTATTCGACCAAAGGCGGCGTTGGAGTGTCGAAGCCTGTACCGGAAGCACTCATGTTGTTCCTGCGCCGGTACGGTCGCAAGGTTGGCACGCTTCTTGGTGTCTATCTAGTCTCACTCCTCCCCGTCGTTGGCCGGTTCGTAATGCCTGCGGCCAGCTTCTACACGTTCAGGAAGAGTGTCGGAACAACTCCAGCCGCAGTCATTTTTGGAACGGGTCTGGTGCTTCCGCAGAGGTTCCTGGTTACGTTTCTCCATAGCTACTTTGCTTCTCGCAGTTTGATGCGCGAGCTGGTGGGTACTTCCAACCTGATCTTCCAACAGCTACTGACAGCACCAGCTCGAGCCGTATTTCTGTCGCATCAAGTATACCCCGGAGCAAAAGCGTCGGTGGTTCCTCGATCGCGAAGGTGTCTTGTTTGGCTTTGCCTTTGGCTTTACCGCCGTCTTGAAGGTGCCTTTCATCGGGGTTCTCATGTATGGCGTTGCAGAGGCGTCTACTGCGTACCTGGTCACCAAAATCACCGACCCACCCCCGACGCCGGCCGAAAGCGAGGGGTTTGCGGAGTCCCAGGTTACCTGGAAGAATAAACACGAGTTTCTGCGCTTGTCGCTCGACAATCTCGACAAGGTCAATGCTGCTACTGACAGTCAGGATGCTCGAGAGCCAGCAAGTGTCGGAAAGACTTTTTCATGAGCTAGATTGCCAGTTGTATGGGACATGTCCGCATTACGATACGCCTCTGCGCTCCTGTATTAGAGTGGATACAATCACACATCAATTTTCGATTCGTTTATGCAATTGTGTATTCCATATTCAGTATTGCTGTCCAGGGAATGCGGAATGTGAATCCGATGATGACAGTGACGGAAGCCTTGTCTTATGGGCAAATTGCCCGCCGTCCTTTTATAATTATTTCAGAGTAAAATGACAGAAGGAGCGCCAAAGGAATTCGCACAGTTGTGAAGGTCGATCCCAACAAGCCCGCTTGGGAACAGCCTGATTTACGTGTATGTCCAAAGCCCTGGACCGCCGTGATCCTAAACTGAATATCCCAGAACCGATGGTACCCAGGAAGTATAGAACTTCCTTCGGAAAAAAAAAAAAAAAGCCACTAATTACGCCCTGGGTAGTTCCGGTTGAGGACCGTGTCGAGGCGGTGGTGGATATTCTCAATGCGTGGACTACGCTGGGGATACCGATGGACATGTTTGATTTTGATATCAGTCCTGAAGCCAAAGTTGGGGGTATGGATATGGGGAGTTGTCCGATGGGTAAGTAGCTAGTTTAAGACAGACAGCATTCTCTGTACATCCAATCCGGCTGCCTTGTAGCCTCTTGGCGAGACGCAAGACGGTTGAACGGCCCTAGATGGCAATTCTCGCGATGGGAGAGGCGTTGGTTGGGGTGTGGTAGGCTTAGGGCTAAATGGAGGATAGAACGACAGTGATAAACGGTACACTCCCCACCTATGACCTGCCAGAAATACCTTCTTAGGAAGGCCTAAATTCTATCGTTCTATCCTCTCTTTTGATGTCTTCGCTGGTACTACTGCATCTTACGCCTTCTTACGCCTTCTCCGCACCCTGTCGTGCCAGACGAACAGGTGTAGCCCACTAATAGTATGTACCTGTACTACCAGCCAATTTTCTCATTACTAGACCCTGCAGGAAGTAGACAAGCACAGTACTATACCTGGGACGCAAAGCGGCAGCACGGCTCACCACACAGGCAATTCTTATTCAACCGCGTCCAATAGTAATCCGAATAGTCAACCGTGATCTCGCTACCGGCAGACACGCCACGAGAAACGACGACAATCCGCTCTTGTCCCCGCCAGAAGAATTTCTGGAACTGGCTGTTCGGGCGGCACGAATGGTTGATGAAGCGGGTAAAGTTTCCCATGCGGCCCTGGTAGATTTGGTAGCGATTCTCCGCGGTTCCGCCGACCATGACGTCCAGTCCTTCAATGCCGCTGGTAATCTGTCCGACGAATTCCGCAATTGCCGTGCCTCGATCGAAGTTCTGAGGTTGTCAGCGGATGGTAAATTAGGGAAAATGGCCCCCCGATGGGAAAGACGTACACAGCGAGCGATCACGCCATTGTTCTTGCCATTCGCTGTATGGAATAATTGTACTGCGACGGGATAGCGCGGTCCACCGAACAATGATGGGAAGCAGTAGCAGCCATTCAGCTTGATGTCGTCCGACTGTCTCTCCTTGCAGACTGGACAGACGTCCGGGTCCAAACCATGCGCTCTTCGCGGATCATGTCCTCCAAACACTGCTCGGTCGACAATGCTTTCGTCCACAAATTGATACTGGAACCCCGCCGGCAATTGGAGGTGGGCATACGTCGACTGCAACGGTACAGCTGGCCCCGTGGCAACCGTCACCCATTCGTGAGGATGGCCATGGTAATGGCGCATCCCGCCTTGACTGACCACCCGGAGGAGGTCGCGCCAGCTCGGGTGGAGGGTATCTGCCGCGAGCTCAAAGCTAGAAGCCAGCTGGCGCAGCCGCGTGGTCAGGCCTTCATTGAAGCCCATCCTATATTTGCAAAAACGGTAGACCCCGGTTCCCGCAAAGATTAGGCTCGCCCAACCCCCAGAGTCCTTAATCTCCTTGTACCCGCGCCAAATTGTCCTTGGATATTCTGTCAGAAATAGCTCTCAAGTGCGACTGGGCAGGCCACCCACATTCTGTTTCTTAAGTCCTTTTCTTGCCAGCCAAGCGCATTGCAGGCTTCTTTCAAGACAGCCATCCGCGCCTGTGTTGCCGAGAAACTCGGATTCTCGAGGCAGATGGACGATATTCGAGATTCATAACATTCCACCCAGTAGGCTTGGACGATCATCTCCAGTGCGCGAGACGACTGGCTCTGGTTGTAGTACTTCGTGCACAACCTATTGACTGCCCGGAATACCTAGTTTCAAGTTATCAGTATGCGCCAGAAGAGACTAAACGAATACATACTTCCCCACTGACACCGGTTCGTATATTAATTTCGGGTTCCTGATACTAAACACAGTCAGCCTTGAGTATCCCAAGAGCCACATTCCCGTCGACGCATACAGGTGAGGGAAACGCCAAATTGATGCGTGAGTGTAACTGGCGCCAGATCCCAGAGATGAGCTTATCTGCTGAGGTTGGTTGTACCACTGGAATGGCAGAATCATTGGCCGGGTTCCTGCGCTGAGGGAAGCGCGTATTAATATGACACTGGCGGGCACGATCATTCCCCCAGTTATCTGGATTTGGCGGGTTGGCACGACCATGAGTATCGCTGTCGGATTCTGAGCTATCTGCGGTTGCATTTGCGGAAGAGGCTTTGGATAGCCGAAGACCACCCACGGTCTTTCGACGTTTGCGCGCTACCGACGCACTCTCATCCGCCGGCATAGACTCGGGCGTCAACGGCTGGGCAGCATCATCAGACCTGGATCCGCCATCGCTAGCGCTTGCCTTTTGATGTCTTAGCTTGCTATTGGCGTCGTTGACAGAGATACTCACAGAATAGCCAGGGGCAACTGGTGGAGGTTTTTCAGATGTCGCCGCGATTACTTGGTGATTGTGAAGATCGATCCATCCCTGCTCGCAAGCCACTGTTATTCGTGTCCTGGCCCTGCCACCTGGTCCGCTGGTTCACTGAGAATCGCTTACCAACAGTTGGGGCTCATCCCCCTGTCGGCCTCGTACTTCCTGGTCTCCTGGATGGCAGGGTGTCGCCTCCACGCGCAGATAAACGTGGGCATTGCCGGCATCAGAACTGCTTGTCCTCGGGGAAAGTTGGTTCGCGGGGCTCCGATTGCCGAGCAGATCCCATAACTGGGTTATCAGAGGACAATGAGATGTTGGATTCGCGTCCATGAGTAAGCTGCCATCTATGAAACGATTCACACCATGCAGTTGACCGGGCGCAGTTGAAGCTGTGGTGGGATAGTTCAAGATGATGTATGCAGAATGTTGTACCGGTATTGTAATGAAAATACTTCGGGAATGACTAATGCGTCATTTTCTGCCCGGGCAGAAAATAGCAGTCTTGGCACACGTATAACCCCTGCAAGCCCTAACAGTATAGATTTGATCTGCTTTTCCTTTCCTAGTTTCTTCCCTACTTCTGCTCCGTACAGTCCTCGATTGGCGCGGCTTTTCCCCTACAGTTCCAAGCCTCTTGGCTATATCACATACAAATACCCGCATCCCACGGCCAGAATTCTGCTCTGTACTTGCCTTCCCCCTCATCCCTTCATCCGTTCCCTTTGTTTGTGGCTCTCAAGCCCCCAAGCGCTCATGTCGCAATCGTCCTCTGAGCAGCCCCAACCCCTTACGAGGGAGAAATCTGCCCTCTCCTACTCGTATGAGAACCTCACGGGATGGAAGAGCGTGCGGGTTCTTCGAATTGGGCGTGGCATGTATCATGACGTTAGAAGGCGACTTCCCTACTACTGGAGTGATATTCGAGATGCCTGGACCTATCGAACCGTCGCCAGCATCGTCCGTATCTACTTTATCAAGTATGCTATTCCCGTCGAGTTTGGCTGAGCTAACCACGTCGACAGCGTGCTTCCTGCCATCGCTTATACACTAGACATGTACCGGCGCACCGGGCATTTCTATGGAATCAATGAAGCGCTTTTTTCGTCTGCTCTTGCAGCAATGGTGTTCAGCCTTTTTTCTTGCCAGCCTATCACCATTGTCGGCATCACGGGTCTGATCTCCTTGTTCAATTACACGATCTACGATATCATCACGATATACGACCCGTCAATCTACCCAATGTTCATGTGCTGGGTGGGCATCTGGGGTGCCATCTTCCATTGGATTGCGGCCCTCTGCAATATTTCCGACTACATGCGCTACGTGACAGACTTCTCGAGCCAGTCATTCGCCATGTATGTCGGTACCATCTATATCAGTATGTATACGGCCTCTGACAGGAACCATATTCACTGTATGCTTACAAGCCTTCAGGCAAGGGTGTCGAAGGGCTTATGCACGAGTTTGACTCCAAGGGTCTTGCTGCCGGGTACTTGAGTACCACGATTGCCATCCTCTTCTTTCTCACCATCTATGCACTTGAATGGCTAGGGTCTAGTACTGTCGGATGGGCCGGCGTCCGCATGATAATGGCCGACTACGCCTATGTGGTATGTAGCTGTTCTTGCAACCATTCCAGTCGATATTGACTCATTTCAGTTTGCCACTCTTTTCTGGGTTGGGTTCTCGCATTTCCCTGGGAATTTGAAGGATGTCGAAATCAACTACGTCCCAACCAGCCGTGCTTTCTACCCTACCCAGCCGCGCCCTTGGTTGATTCCCTTCTGGGATCTGAGCGTCAAATGGATATTCGTTGCTGTGCCCTTCGGTTTTCTTATCTTTCTGCTCTTCTACTATGACCACGTATGCCGGCATCCCCCAATGATTCATGACGCCAAAAGACGCTAACTCCTGGCAGAATATCAGCAGTTTGACTGCGCAAGCGCGGTCTTTCCCTCTCAAAAAGCCCGCGGGTTTCCACTGGGACCTTTTTCTCTTGGGATGCACTACTTTTATCGGCGGCATTATTGGCATTCCCTTTCCAAACGGACTGGTCCCTCAGGTATGTATATCGCTCCCCTACTCATAAACTGTGCGATATGTACTCACATTTTACACAGGCACCCGTGCACACGGATTCTCTGACCGACTACCACACTGAGCTCCGCATCATCCCAACCGAGGAAGGAGAGGGTGCAGAGATTCGTCGCCCAGTAGTGAAGCCCGCTGCAGTGGTCGAGCAGCGCGTCTCACACTTCGTCATGGGGCTAGGCGTCATCGGCACTATGACCGGTCCTCTTTTGATCGTTCTACACACTATGCCCAACGCTTTGTTTTCCGGCGTGTTTTTCTCCGTCGGCTGGGGCTCGATCGGACCAAATGGCATCATGCAGAAGGTTGTCTATCTCTGTCGGGAGAATCGGTTCATACAGCGTGACAATCCTCTACTCAAGGTGCGAAACCGCAAGATTTTCCTGTTCGCCGCCTGTCAGATCATCGGGGTTGCCGCCTGCGTGGCTATCTCGCAAACCATTGCCGCGATTGGTATGCACCTGCAACCAGTTTTATTCGATGGATATCTTGGCTGACTCTCCTTCCAGGCTTCCCTGTCTTGATCATCGCGCTCATCCCGTTCCGCGTCTGGGTCATCCCCAAGTGGTTTAGTCAGGAAGAGCTCGACGTTTTGGATGATCTAACGGCTAATAACAAGGCTGTGTTGGCCAGCTTCGGCGGTACTCCACGCTTCCCAGGGCAAGCTCCTGTCGAGGGGTACGGAGAGCAACGTCGGCACTCGGAGCAAAGGAGAGGCGTGGAGAGGCAGAGGGGCGGGGAAATCCATCGCTAAGGACTACATTACGGTTTTTTACCTTGGCTGGCTGGATATGCAACGTGAGTAGTGTGCAGGCAGTGTGCAGTGTGCAGTGTGTGGTTGCTGGAAGGGGAACAAGGGGGGAGGAGCTAGTAATACCCTAATGTGCGATAGACGAGCGAGACTGCGGGATTTATAAATATATGGGGGGTGTCTATAGGCATCGCTTGAAGCCGAGAGCCGATTCGCGGGCGCAGGGCTTCCGAATGTAGATGCCATCGTATCGTGAATGAGTACAGCAGTACGGTCAGGGACCAGACTCCGATGTACTTGAGACAATTGGCTCGTTCTTGGATTTGGGCAATAAACCATTTCTACAACAACTGGGCCGCAGCATGTACGACCATCCCAGCGGACGCGCGCATCGCGCTGACCAGGGTGTGTGCATTAGCAGAGCCGAGCAATCTCCTTCTAACATGGCCTAGATCTCGGTCATGAAATTCAGGCAGAATGTCTCCACGCTGAGGTTAGTCTTGTCATGGCAGCAGGGATCTGGGGCGCTTTTTGCACATTTGCACCAAAGCGACTCGGTCCTATGTCGGAGATCGTTTCGATAGTATATATCCGATGGATATATATCAGACGAGCATGTCGATAACCAACACCTATAACCTCATCACCCTGCAACCGGTTGTCGAGGCCATTAATAACGAAGTGAGCGTTCACATCTTTCAAGTCCCGGTCGCTTTGTCGATGGTAATGGCTAGACGATGGTGGTCGAGACCGGGTGAAGAGTCGAGAACGAAGTTGAATAAACAGAATCTCGCAAAATATTTTATAGACCAATAGTTGTTTCGTCTTTTCAACAAGCAAGGCGAGATGGCCGAGCGGTCTAAGGCGCTAGAGTAAGGTTCTAGTCTCGAAAGGGGCGTGGGTTCGAATCCCACTCTCGTCAATTCTTTTTTGTTTTTCTTCTTTTTTCTTTCGGAAGTCATAGCTCTGTGGTATCGCTACGAAAACCAAAAGTCTATCTATCGAGTATGAAATCCATGCCAAGAGTATTTTTAGAGTTGGTTTAATGATATGTGCCGAGTAAGTTTGTTTTTGCCTCTAAGCGGATAAAGTATCACAGGAAAAAAAATGTTTTAAATCTATTGGCTGATTGAGCAATGACTATGCTAGTGCAGAACTTCTGTGCTAGCTAAATTATGGATTTACCATATACGTAGCTTGATCGAGGTAAGTGAAGACAAAAAAGAAAAACAAAAAGATGACGAGAGTGGGATTCGAACCCACGCCCCTTTCGAGACTAGAACCTTACTCTAGCGCCTTAGACCGCTCGGCCATCTCGCCTTGATTGTTGAATGGTTCGAGGAACCAAGTGTACTTAAAGCTTACACAATGTACCAATAGTTAGGCGCAATATCAACGCAGCAGCATGGAAAGACACGGGACCAAACTGGCGAATACTTGGGAATACTACCAGCAGTCAAGCAACTAGTTGCCAGCGACAACAGGGCCTTCCCTCCACACATTGAAGGTCTTTTCGTTCCAAACTCGACACAGGTATGTTAGGGCATCGACCTGCCTATTATCCGAAGGCAGCTAAACCACTGCTAAACCACTGCATACCACACACATATGTATTTCTAACGTACAAAAATTTACTGCCCCTAGAAATCCCGCAGCCCCAGACCTGAGCGATTGTGCTTTAAACTCTTGCGTTCTCCTTGACTGCGTGTCTGGAGACACTGGCCTCCCAGGACAGAACTGCGGTACGCCATATCACAGCTTTGGTAAAGCGCAGAAATCGTTCATCAAATTGCGAAAAACTGTAAGCATGATCGACAATCTAGCATTAGCTCTGGGGCTTGCATGTCCGCGAAGATGTCCCACTAACTCTCCTTCGCACTCCGCCAAGTCGGTCGTTCCCAATACACTCCATAGAATACCAGACAAGATATCGAATGGACCACTTTTGCGAGTTCAGTAATCCATTTCGGAATCATCGTCATACGTATCGCGATATTCCGGATGGTGGTTCGTTCAATCCGAAAGATATAAGTCTATTGAAAATCTCGGGGTTCAGGGACGTAGCCGTCAAAGAATAAATACGGTGAGTGGCTCGCATCAAGCGTATCCGATGATGCCCGTTCTTGAGGTGATATAAAATATATTGTGTCGGCATTGGGAGCGGCTCTTTGGGCTCGGATTGGTGAATTGGATGCGTTTGTCGTGTTAGGCCACACGGCTCTAATTCAAAGTGGACAGAGTCAATAATCGATTTGTTTAAATTTATCCATTAATCTCCAGTGTTGCAAAGCAAGTTGAGTGCGTCACATGCAGTAATACGATTAGATGGTAAGAAGCGCATTAATCCTTGAATCACTCGTAGCAGAGGATTTAGCTTTGGATCGTGCACGGTCTCTGCAAATTTCTGTTCAAGCTTCGACACTTCGCAATCTTTCAGCGTAATTAGCAACAGATTCTATGGTGTAGCCATTTGCTTACCTTCTTCTACCTCAAGATCGTGGCTAGATCTCGTCCGCATTGATTTCCACTTAGACTCCCATTCAGTCGGCAGTCTCTCCACGAAGCCAATCGTTTGGAAAATCAAAACGTCATCCTCGCCAAGATACCAGAAGGGGTATGTTGTGAATAAGAAAGAATAAATCTAGAGTTGACACCTCAATAAGTTCGCTGTAGAAAAAGTACATGGCCACTTACCATGCAACCTGTGCGCCATAAATCGACCCGATAATCAAAGCAGTTCGTGAAAATCGTCTCGGGCACCCGCAATGTACCTGGCTGAGCCAGCCTTTTGGGCTCCTCGCCTTGAAGAAAACTCTCCCCAAGATCAAGAAGTCGAATATCTTCGTCGTCCTCATCTATCCAATCGACCCATTCTGCTGCCTTGACCAGCTGTGTTGGCAAGCCATTTTCTAAAGGCGTGCCATCTAGACGGGTCAGCGGCTCGATTTCCGGGAATCCAAGGGATTCAAATAGTTGCTCCTCGGTTGAGTTCAACAAATTCGTGCAATTGAATGCGATATTCCGACCGCTAACGTCTAACATGAAGTAAGTACAATTGCACTAGCCCGCAAAAAAGGGATGAGGAAGAAAATGCTCTTACCACCATGACACATGCCGGTACTGTGAATAAACTCCACGGCTTTCAAAAGCTGCCTAGACATCCGGAATATGGTGTCCGCACAGAGTTTGTCGTGGCTCTCATGGTAGTCTGCGAGGACTTGATCAACGGAAGGGCCAAGCAATTCAAATACGAGGCACTGGTGAGCTCCGTTCGGACCTTTATGAGTAAAGGAATCAAGCAGTTGGACAATATAGTTCGAAGAAAGGCTCCCTCGAGAATGCCTCTCGAGATGCTTTAAATTTTGCAGCTCTCGCGATACCCCCGAATCTGCGGTCATGATCTTCAACGAGACCCATTGATTTCGGCTGGCCAACAATTAGCCACGGCTGTGCAAAGTGTGCCACCTTTGATAGACTAACACTCTATCTTTCGCAAGCCATACGGTCGAAAAGCCCCCCCATCCTAGTTTGTGGCGTGTGTTGTAGCGACCACTTTTGAATGTATCTCCAAGGTTGACCGGATGATAACCCCCAGGTTGGTATCTTGACAATGACTCCTGCGTATAAAGAAGGTTGCTTTGATTGAATAGAGATAGATCCATGTTAGAATTCAGGCCGACAGAAAGCGGGGAGGTGCTCTGGGGAAATGGCGCAACCTGAGAAATCGTGATGCGGGAAGATAAAATAGCTTGCCGAGGTGCAAAATACCAGCTAATCAGAAGCCATGTATAGACGGTAAATGGAGGACACTAAATTGTACATTTCATGACACTCAAGAGTGTTTGTGCAGTTCTACTCTGTTTCAGAGTACCAGGGGAAGGACTGGCAGTCAGAATTCGTCGACAGTCGCTCGCGCCATAGGGCATGTGCGGTTATCATGGTTAGAGAAAACAAACGCCTCGAGAGAGAGTCAAGATATACCCCTAAAGTCCGACAGGGTATGCCCGCATGACCACGTCAACCGAGCCATACTACTACATAGTGCGACTCAATGTCCAGTTGATACCAATTCCGGATATTGTCGTCGGTCCCCCTCAATCAGTACTTCTGACAGCGGCGGGAATGAAGGGAGCCCTAGGACTTAAAGGCGCCATGTATCTCCGCAGTGCTCGACTTATCCATTATCCTGGGCGTCTGGTATCCCAGTGTGACTGACTCTACAATGTCTACAGCCCCGGCTAAGTTTTCCCTTGATCCTACTGCGACGATTGAGTTTGTGCCAGATGTTGGTTTCTTGATTTCAACCGAGCTTTAGCATCTTGTCTAACAGGAACAGGAGGACCCTCATTCCGCCGATGACCCGGCTTTTCTCACTGAGTCGTGCATACTCGCTTCGTTCTGTGTGCTTTCAGGTTTTGGTGACTGATTGGAACGAAAAATAGGGATGCTGCCAGCTCAACCCAATCACTGTCATCCAGCATTCTGAACTACCAGTGAGCTCCATCTTCCTCAAGATCCGCCTACTGCTAACGCCATGAAGGTATGAGAATGGCCGACGTTATCATGCTTACCGAGAAGGCGAATATGTCATGGTAAGCAAGACTTCCACCATATCTTTTTGCCTTGGCTAAGTAACCTCCGCAGCCAAACGATGACCGGAAATAGGATCGATTGGATCTGGTGTGTATCCATTTATCCGCAGCTGAACGAAATCACCAGTGTTAAACATTGCTGATTGATGTTTCAGCACCATCATATCTTCCGGCTTGTGGTGGGTGGTGCTTTGTTCCTTGCCCCGGTTGACCTCACTTCGGCGCGTGTCCTCGACCTCAGCTGAGCGAGTTGACCTACTCTTATATTTGTTTATATTTCCGAATGCTAACAGAATATCTACAGTGAGTATCCCAAAGCAACTGTAATTGGTAAGATGACATGACCTTGGCCACTAAGTTACCATTCTGACTCTACCAGACACCGACCTTAGCCCTATCCAGCCCTGGATGGTATGTAGCCGATCCAAATCATACTGCCGTTTTCAATAACTAACTATCGACCAGGGTACCACCTAACTGCTACTTTGAAGTCAATGACTTCGAATCACCATGGGACTTCTCGAAGCCATTTGACTTCATCCACGGCCGCGCTCTTGCAGGCACAGCAAGAGACTTTCCACGCCTTTGCCATCATGCAATGGAGAATCTGAATCCGGGTGGATGGGCTGAATTCGTAGACATCCCGGCTAAAGTTTTCTCAGGAAACAAATGGATGTTGCCCAGGACTATAAACAGTGGATGGTCGATGCTGGTCTTAAGAATGTGAGGGAGGATGTCTATAAGGTATGTCCGCTGTTTATTAATATGATCGAGAGCATGGAAGCGTACTCCCTTGCGCTTCTTACCCGGGTCTTAGGAATGACCTCCGATGAGGTCCAGGCCTTCTTTGCCAGAGTGCGGAAGGAGTTAACGGATCGATCTCTCCATTTGTATGCGAGATATTATTATGTTCATGGCTAGAAGGGAGTGTGATATGATATTGTGGTCGGCATTATTTCTGCGATCGCGATTGACCATAGTTGCGCAGGTACATAGCTATAGGGATTTGAAGCCGCTTAGAATTCTGCTATCTGGTGTCTCTACTCAATGCCAATATGGAAGGACTGCCTACGAGAATGTTAAAGCATATTTGTTTCTCTTCTCGTTTCGCCAAAGCGAACATCCATAAAGAGGCAGGAATGGATATCATACACCAGATTCTCCATGCAAAGATCAAAGAAAGGGAAGGCCTGTAACCTCGCGGACAAATCTAGCAGACCCTCGCCGTTTCAGTCGCTTCCATGCAGATGAAAATGAACGAAAAGATCATAAACCATCACCATCATAACGACATCCCAGAGTCCCCTTATGAGAAGAACTTCTTCGCAGCTGCTTTCTCCTTGGCTTCGCTGTTCTTAATTGCCTGCTTGACCCGGGCAGCCTCATTGGTGATTCCCGCATCTCCAGGGGCCAGCTTGGATGCTTCTTCCAGGTCCTTGAGGGCGGCATCTTCCTCCTTCAGGCGACTGTAGGCAACAGCACGGCGGTAATACGCCTTGGCCTTGTCGGCGCCCTTGGCGTTACCGGAATCGGCAACTTCCAGTGCATAGGTAGCAAAGTTCTTGCCGTTCTGGAACAGAGAGAGCTTGTTGGCGAGTAGCGCAGAGTTGGAGTGAAGGGAGAAACGGAGAGCCCGCATCATCCCGTGCAGCTCCTTGGGGTCGTCTTCTTCCGGGTCCGGGAACTCGTTCAGATACCGCAGACCCTTCTGATACTTGTCGAGACCAAGGCTGAGATTACCGGATTTGAACGCGGTGTTGCCATAGTCCTTCAGTTCGGCCGCAATCTTGTACACCAGAGGGGCAGAGAGCTGCTCGCCCTGGTGGTCCTCGGGGAAGTCCTCGTAGGGATCGCCGGTGGTGTCAGGCACCTGCTTGTCCGCATCGTCGTAGTCCTGGCCAACGAGCTCGCCGCAGTCGGCTATCGTCACGTCGGCGGTGGGCTTGTCGGCCTGGGTGGGCATGTTCTCGATCTTGCGGACCACGCTCTTTCCGTTGATGACCTCGCCGAAGACCACGTGTTTGCCGTCCAGGTGCGGAGTCTCGACGGTTGTGACGAAGAATTGGCTGCCATTGGTGCCGGGGCCGGAGTTGGCCATGGACAGGAGGAACGGACGGTCATGCTTCAAGTCGAGATTCTCGTCGGGAAACTTCTCGCCGTAGATAGACTCGCCGCCGGTCCCGTTGAACGCAGTGAAGTCACCTCCCTGGATCATGAACTGCTTGATCACGCGGTGGAAAATCGAATCTGGCCCTGTTAGCGAGCTTCTGGCAGGAAACGACCAAGTAACATGCCTTTGAAGTGCAATGGCTTTCCCTGCTTGCCTGTGCCCTTCTCTCCGGTACAAAGGGCGCGGAAGTTCTCTGCGGTCTTGGGGACAGCTGGTAGAGGTGAGTGTCTGCGGAGGGGATCTAGTGGGATGTCGCACCATCGTTGAACTAGAGAGGTCAGATACACTGAGTAGGACATTGGAATTGGGACTCACCAGTTCGAAGGCAACACGACCGGCTTTCTGTTCGCCAATATTAACGTCGAAGAAGACGCGAGGACGGCCTAGTAGTCAGTCAGTCAGGTCGTGATGACGGTTAAGAACCCCGCAGAGGGACGCACGCTGATTGTCGGTCATGGTGGATGAGAGAAGGTGACAATCTCAGTGGGAAAGAAGAGTGGCTGGGAGAAGGGATTGGAGTGGACAGGCAGAGGGAGGAGTAGACTGGAAGAGAGGAAGGATGAGAGAGGAAGAGATTTGGTGGGCTGTTGCGGCCCGGCCTTCAGGAAGCTTCCATCGCCGCCTCCGCAGCACTGCGCTCTACGTCTATACCAGCATACCAGGACCTATTTACATCCACTTACATCCATATTCAATTCTACTCAGTTATTCTCACTCATTGCGTCAACTGCCCGCCCTCCTCTTTGGGCCCATTATTCTCCGGTTTCTTCTCTTTCTTGGGCGCATTGGTATCGACCTCGATGGTCACCTATCCCCCATTAGCATGGATCCTCCAAAATACCAGCAATGCCTCGCATCACACTGATAATCTGCACATACCGGCCCGTCGTTCTTCAATTCAACCTCCATCATCGCTTGGAACACGCCGTCCTTCACCCGCTCCGGTTTGTACGCCTCGCTTAACCGCTGGAAGAAGTACTCGTATAGCCGTCGCGCTGTCGTCGCATCGGAGGCGTCGTGGAAGTCGGGTTTGCTGCCCTTTTTCAGATTGCCGTAGAGGGTGAATTGGGACACTGGCCACCGTAAGAAACCTGCATCACAAACCGAGCCGTAGGACATACCGCAAAGCACTTCTCCCTCGAGATCTTGGACATTCTTCTTCCACTGCAGACAGACCTTGTAAGCCTCTTGGATTTGCGCTGCTCATCCGCCGACTCACCTGCCCGCCATTCTCGTCCGGCCATAGCCTGGCCCTCAGTATCCGTGACACAAGAGAATCCGCATCCTTCTCGGTATCACCCTTACCCACCCCGGCGAGAACGAGAATGCCACGGCCGATCGACGAAACCAACTGCTTGTCCACCGCAACCGACGCGGAGGACACTCTCTGCAAGACCGCTGGCCGGGTTTAGCTGTGCAATGCTAGGGCGGAAGACGCAGCGCACCTTTCATGCTGGGATATGGCGAAGAGGCAATAATAAGGGAATCTAATAAAAGCAGCAGAAATCGTGGTAGGAAGAGTCTCGTGGAATCAATTTAGCTGTAGCGGCGAAGTTAACAGATATACCACATTTGGCAACATTAGAGTGTCATACCTTTTCTTGAACAAAAATACCAAAACAAAAGAAAACAGAAATATATTAGCAAACCACCCTCACAAGTGAAATGACTCCAGACAAACTTGTATTCCGTGGGAAGCGCCGTGATAATGCCAGACCCTCGATACCGGCACAATCACACCGCCTTTTCCTCACCGCCTGCCGTGTCCGTGGGAACCAATTGTATCGGAACAACTTCATCGTTTGAAACCCCCAGAAACGTTCTTATTCTCTCCCCAACTCCCATCCTCTCCATTGACGCTCGCCTCGCAGGCCCATACTGATCGACACGTATTTCCACCATTGACACCCTCGATTCCGACCGCCGACCTTGCTTGTACTTCGACTTTTGACCGCTACCCCCTTCTCACATCGCCGCCATGGGGTCGCGAAAAACGCAGCAGGAAATCGAGAAGACCTTCAAACGAGTCGGGGAAGGTATTCAGGCGTTCGACGGCATATACGAGAAGATCAAGACCACGACAAATGCCGCCCAGCGCGACAAGCTCGAGGATAACTTGAAGCGAGAGATCAAGAAGCTTCAACGGTTTCGCGACCAGATCAAATCATGGGCCGCCGGCAATGAAGTCAAAGATAAAGGCCCGCTACTTGAGCAGCGGAGAAACATTGAGACTGTAGGCAGCGATCCCCGCGCTGGTTAAAGAACCCCGGTATTGGAGTTAACAGAGGAGCAGTGCATGGAACAGTTCAAGGCTGTCGAGAAGGAGATGAAAACCAAGGCGTACTCCAAAGAAGGACTCTCAGCGGCGTCGCGACTCGATCCCAAAGAAAAGGAAAAGGTTGAAACGTGCGACTTCCTCTCGAACATGGTCGACGAACTCCAGCGGAAAATCGAAGCGATGGAGGCCGAGGAGGAGACGCTCCACGCCCAGATGAAACGAGGCAAGAAGGACGTCAACAAGACCAATCGATTATCGGACCTCTCGCAGATCACGGAGCGCCATAAATGGCATGTAAATAAACTGGAACTGGTGCTCCGCTCCCTTCAAAATGGCAATGTTGAAACCAACCAGGTGCTTGACATGAAGGAGAGCATAAAGTACTATGTGGAGGACGGGCATAACCTGGACTACTCTGGTGAGGACGAGACACTCTACGACGATCTGAATCTGGGCGACGACACGGAGGCGCAATTCGGGGCGTCACCGGAGAACGACAAGGTCTCATCGCAGGACACCCAGTCCGTCCAGGAGGAGGACGCGGAGATGAAGAGCAAACCGAAAGGGGAAGTCGCGGCCCCTCGAAGACCGTCAACACAGATGAAGTCACCGCTTCCTGTTCTCGCGACCCTCCACCCGTCGACCTCGTCTACCTCGACAGCCGGCATGAAGCCTGCTCCTCCTCCGACTCGTCTTCCTGGTGAGACGCTCAAGTACGCCTCTGCTGCGGCAGCGGCAGCGGCAAGCGACAAGAACGGCATCGGCATTGCACCTCTCCCTCCTCCGCCCGGCGCAAGCCCTGCCTACCCCGTTGCTCTTCCAGTTTCCAAGCCTCCTTCTACCGCGTCGCCGAGCGTATCGTCTGCTCAACCTGCGCCGAAGCCTGCGTCAGTAGCATCAGTCACAGAAGAGGCCGCCAGCCAGGGACGATCCAAGACGCCGAATTTCAGCCCTAACGTCGCATCGGCGACCGCCTCACACACTAACCCTGGCGTCCCGAAACCGGACGCCCTGACGCCTGCAGAGAATGTGGAGACGGGCAAGGAGGAGTCGATCTACCACTTGCCGCCTTACTTGCAGGACTTGGTTCACTCGTTCGAGGTGACGCAAAGCCGAGCCGCTACCAACAACGCACCGTCGGTTCAGCGACTGCAGGCAGCCTCGCTCGCCAGCTGCCCGGAGCCTGCGGACGCGCAACCGCCTCACCACTACAAGCCGCAAAATCCGTATAACACGCCGAGCTACTACCCTCAGGAGCCGCTCCCGATCCTCAGCGATCCCCGACTATACGAGACGGGCCGAATTGACACGGACACGCTCTTCTACCTGTTCTATTATCGGCAGGGGGCGTACCAGCAGTACCTGTCGGCGAAGGCCCTGAAGAACCAGAGTTGGCGATTCCACAAGCAGTACCAGACATGGTTTCAACGTCACGAGGAGCCCAAGACTATTACAGAGGAGTTTGAGCAGGGAACATATCGGTTTTTCGACTACGAGAGCACCTGGTGAGTCACTTTTGTCTCTTCCTGATCGGCTCACTGTTAACGTGTCATGTGCAGGATGAACCGTCGCAAGGCGGATTTCAAATTTGTCTACAAGTATCTGGAAGACGAGTTGTAAGACACTCGTATTCTTTGCGCACTGCTCTCTGGGGTAGGTTGAATGATGGCGGACGTGGTGGCATGAAGGGGGGGGGGGGGGCTAAGCCTACAGGTTCTCGAGCGAGGACGGGATGTTTCTCTTCTACATGTTTCTCTTTCCGGGACACTTCTTCTTCTACTGTCTGAGTAATGAGTGATGAGCGGGACTTGGAGTTCTGCGCTTTCTAGGTAATTTGCACGGGGATGGACATGGGATATGGGACCTGACCTGCATCTCGAATTTAGTGTATCTATCGGAATGGGAAAGATACGCAGGAGTAGCAGCAATACAGGTTACAGACTATGTAGACTGCCATTAGCGTGGTGTGTGGGCTGTGAAATACGAGTCGCATCACAGGGCTACAGGCTACTTGTTATGGGGGCTCTTTCTTTGTCTCTTGGATGCCATTCGGGTATTCTCCCAGGCACTCTGCCAGTCCAGACCGACTATTCTCCTCTGGCACTAGCCTGAGGCATTTTACAGCACCTGCGCAAGCGCCAACACCTGGGGCTGACTCGGGCTGTCAACCCCGGACTCTACTACGACGACGGTCTCTTGGCGGTACTTTGACAGCGGGCGTTACTATTGGGCCAGCTGCCTCGCTAAACCCGCAAGGCTGACCTGCGCTGATCCAGCCGGGCGGTCGGAAGACGTGCCGATGCCCGTGCCTGCCTAACTCCTCGGAAGTCATGGAGTCTACATTATTATACTCCAGTACGTACAGGTTATGGAGTATGGGGAACGGGCGCGACCGCGCCAGGGGAGGGATGATGCCGCGCCATTGGAGCGTGCCTTGCGGTGAGTGCAGGGGACTGCCTACGGTTCTGGTCAGCGCAGTCAGGATGGGAATGAGGCTCGAAGTCGCGGCAGGCGACAGTCCCCGACCGAACAAACACGATCGACAGCGTTGACGAACACGGCCATCAGCCAAACAGCAGACTCGGTGGAGAGCGATGACGATATGCGCCCCGTTGTCTCGCGGTTGCAAGTCCATCGACCCGTCTGGATATCGTGACTGGACTCTCCCCCAGACTGTCACTGTCCAATCAGCCGGAATCTCCCACGCGGCCTGGCGGGAGCGAAAACGGCGCTAGAAAACAGTCAGAATTCCAGAATCCTTCTAGCGTCGCGGTGATCACTGGACCTGCCCCTGCTTCACTCTGTTACGGTCTCACCGACCGCGAAATACCGCACGCTATGACGATGGCGTGGCTATGCGACTGGCGCGAGATCCCTTCCAGATCCGTCCAGATCGCTTGGCCGGGCCGCTGGGCTCGTTATTTAAATGCATCGACTTGGTTGTATCGCTCAGATGATACTTTGCTGCAGTTCGTGTTGGACTTGGACTGCTCTCTCGCTCGCTCCGTGGAAACGTACTTTCTCTCGTCTGGGCTTGCAAGTGTCTTTGGTTTAAAAACTGACCAGTCCCTTTGTCTTGCATTCTTCGTCGAACTGCTTGTTTGCGCTGCTCTGATTGTTGTTGTCGAGATCAGCAATTGAATCAAGTCTTCTTCCAACAATGGTAGCGACTTACCGTCGGCTTGTACTATACATCCCCGTACTGACCTGGCTGCAGAATCCCACCTTCACTTTCTGCCCTCGAATGGAGTTGTCGTATTCGTCCAGCAGCGACGACTCGATGTACTCGGCCTTCGACAACTCGGACATGTACTCATCGGGCGCGATAGATATCCCTCGCAGCCAGTCCTCGTTCGACACATTCGGCGACTTCTCGCCTCCAAGCTCGTATCCTCTCCAGAATGTACCCGACGTCTACGCTCTCAACGCCCCTTACACCATTCCCGTGCAGTCCTCCTCGCCCTTCGATCCTGCGCCCCTCCAACGTCCACCGCTGAACTGGGAAGACATCCCTCTGCCGGAGTACCTGGGGACGAGCGGGTCTTCTCCGGAGCAACCAAAGTGGGTATTCATCTTTCTGGTCGACTGCATCTTCTAACTAACACCGCGCAGGCCACAAGCGCGACAATTCGGCTGCATCAGCTGCGGGAAGGCGTTTACCAGAGCGGCGGACCTTAAGCGCCATGAATCCAGCGTCCACTTTCCGGTCAAACAAGACTGCCCCGTGGGAGACTGCCTGCGGAAAGACGACAACGGCTTTCCGCGACGAGACCATCTGATCGAGCACTTGCGCTCGTATCACCATTGGGACGTGCCGAAGCGGAGGGTGTGCAAGAGGGCTGGCAAGGCTTCTGCTTGACGTTCTCTGTTTGCATGCCTTCTGTTTCTGTACTACACTTGTCTTGCTTCGTTGTTTGTCGTTCGATATCCTGGTTCCTCAGTGGCATGCACATCATGCAGGATGGAGTGCTGTACTCCATCGAGGCATGAGTCATGCAGAACAGGAGCATTTCCTTGGTTCTACTTAGACTGGATGGTGCAGTCTAGACGGGCTGTTTTTGATGAGATGACGACCATGACGATCATGTATACTATGATACCAGGATTGGGCGGGGGATCCATGTACTTCCATAGTACTCTAGTGTTTGCAATTCATAATGTAGTATCTTCGATGTCTTGCCTGCTGTCCGACTGGTGAATGCGGCCTCCCGTTGGCATTCACCGCTATTCTTTGAATCCCTCTCTCTCCCTCTCACTTCTTCTTCTCTCCCATCTCTCCCCGTCTCTATCATCTCTCTCCATCCTACCTCATCTCCTCCATTCTTCCTCCTTGTACATACCCTCCAGCGACTTATATAGCAGCACTGCTAGCCAGGAAGGTAAGCCATCTCACCATCTTTTGGATCCAGCTCAGTACGCTGACTCTCCAGCCACGAGCAATGCATATATGGACACTGAAACTTGTCCAACAGCACCCACGATCATCGCCCTTTATGAGGTTGTCTCCCCTCTCTATGCGCGGGAGCATTCGGGAACATGGATCAAGTGCGGGTTGGCAGGGTCTGTGGAAAACATGCCTCCAACCAGAAATGGCGCTGCTGTTTTCTGGCTCGATCACTCGGAACCTCAGTCCGTCGACAAGCTGGTTCTTGTCGGATGAGGGCTGTGGGCAAACTGTGGTGTCGTCATTTTTATAAAAAAGGCCAGGGAAGTGCTGACCAGGCGGCAGCCAGGCGATGACAGGGATCTTCTATTCGCAACCTGTTGATATCGCATTGGGTGGTTTTAATGCCTGGAGCATGGCAGCCCCAACTGGCGTTGGGACCCGCGAGACCAGCGCGCTTTGTTACGTGCTGCCTCTACTTAATTATGTCAAGACCCTTCAACGCATGGACACAACCGACAACATCTGGATCGAACAGCAGATCGGCGTCCCTCTTCATCCAGATAATTCTCGTCGACACGCCTTTTAGCTAGCTTCTTAAGCAATCTGCTATTAGGTCGGGCACCGTCACAGTCCATCTGTCTGGTTGCCTCTTCAAGCATCGCGAAATGGACAGATGCCCAAATACAAAACACACTTTTGCGACGGCCACGCCCGTTCCCTCTGGCTCACTGAAAGGACAGACCTCACCTGCATTTTCTGAGGCGCTCACACGTCTGACGGCCCCGATTGTTCCTCCAGCGGACTCGGGCACTATGCAACGACACCACAACCGTGTCGGATTACGATTGGGCGTTGAAAGATCTGTATCTGAGGGGATGTCATCAAAAAGACGTCCTACTGGTATATCGAGTTTTACAGGAAAGGTTTCATCTCGAATAGCAGCTTAAAGCTACCCATTGATCAGGACGGAGCCTGCAAGGGATCGTGCGGCAACTGCATCTACAAGTCCTGGTATCGTTGTTGCGACTTCTCCAAATATCAGGGGTTTCTCAACGACTTTGCGGCTAGCAACTGAACGAGAACTCTACTCGGGTTATTGCAAAACTGATTGGATTTAACCACGCGAAGGAGAATGAATCCAGCAACTGTGGAAAGTCAGAGCCATATCGTTAGCACTGTGGTTAATGCCGTTGTTGCTGCTAGTTTGTGTGTCCGAATGAAGACCCGCCATGGCACATCGATGACGGTGCTGTTACGGGAATGACATTGGAATTGATTGTCGACTCAATGCGTTTCATCAGATATGCCGGATCCGCGCACGGTTCTTTTATTCCGCTGACATCAGTTCCGCAACATATCTGTTAGATTTGGGGGACATGGATATTGGTGAGGACATTACTTGAGGATGCTTCTCTTGTACGAAGGCAAAAATGCTCCCTCAATCGGAAGAGACCAGTACTAAACGGACCAAGTGCTGCCAGAGAACGCTCTGTGACCGGCTCGTCTATACGACGGTGTTCATGTTATGCTATTCAATATTTGCAAAAGACGCGGACAATCCAAGGGGGTTCTTCCGGAGGCAAGAATTGTGTCTATAGACACGCCTGTGCTGCGCCGAGTTGTTGTTATTTCCCTTTTTTCGTCCTGTCGTGCTCCGGCGAGGGCGCCGGCTTCTCTCTGGTCCCCTGCCTATTGCCCACAGGCGTGCTTACTCTAACATCGGCAAGTATGTCTCGGAGCCCTCAGAGGAGGACGATCTTACCTTCGTTGGGGACTTCCGATCGAATTTGCTGGAATCAGATCTACCTGAAAAGGGTAAATACGTCAAGGAGGCAACAGTCCCTTCAGAAAGCAAGTCAAAATTTCTCGCGACGCCTATCATCGACGTGAAAGCACTCTCCAGAGAGGGCCAGCGCCACCAAGGTGCCGTTCAGCAGCTCCTCGAGTCAAAGCATGACCTTCGTCCGGCTACCAAAGGCTTTATCGAGAGACTTCTTCAGTGAATGTTCAGGAGGAAGCTTCAGGAGAAAGCGCGAGCGGAACAAGCCCCTCGGAGACCTGCGACAGGATTTCGCCGAGTTACAGGAGAGGGACCTTGAGCGCTAGTCAACACTATACGAGACCTTCGGCACAAGATTGGACAATCCACAGAGTGGCCATTTTCAGTGACCGAGAATGTGGAATAATATCCGTCGATATCAAGGTCGATGTGGAAGACGCCATGATCGAGGCGACCAAGAAGAATTTGATAATGTGATTCGCTGAATGACCTGTCGTTGGATGCCATTGGAAACGGTTCATCGTGGGAAACCCAGCAGGACTGCCAGTGTCGTTAGCCAGCCGCACAGCGGCAGATGTTGAGACACGACGCCCGGTGTTGTTGCCTGGAGTACATACGACATCACTTCAAACGACTTTTGAGTCACAATCTGCAGCATGACCCGGGAAAGCTTGTCGGCAAGCTGGGGTGAAGGACTACGGGCAAGACAAGCATCAACGCGGACAATTAATTAAATGCATCCCAAGACAAGACATAAATACAAATCCAGTCACCACCAGGAAACCCAGCCTAAGCCAGCTCAACAAACTCCCAAAAACACCCCCCGGTAGCCCTTTCCTCCGAATCAAACGCAACCCCCTCATCCATCAACAACCGAATCTTCTCCTCCCGACTGCGTCCTTTACACCTTATCTCCGGCCCATCTCCGCCAGCGACCACCACCTTAGTAGTAGTACCCTTCCTCTTCCCATTCCCATTCCTCTTCTCCCACTCTCCCTTATACCCACCGAGACTCCCATCCCTGGCCAGAACGCGGTGACACGGCACGTCCGGCGCAAACGGGTTGGTGCGCATCGCGTTCCCGACGGCGCGCGCGCTCGAGCCAGGTAGCTCGCGAGCGCGGAGTAGGTCGTCCACCGGCCGCGCGGGACGGAGAGAAGCACGCGGTAGATGCGGCGGCGGTAGGGGGTCAGGGAGGGGT
>RAQS01000231.1:0-31104 GCA_003698115.1 Aspergillus sp. HF37 | reverse complement strand
TACCTTATATATATATATATATATATATATATAGTTTTTGTTTTTGGTTTTTTTCTTCCTGTTTCGTTATTTTGTGGTTTTTATAGCGGAATATCTTGGTTGTTTTTGTCTCTGACAAACCTTGTTTAGTTTGGCCCACCTACTTACAGGGCCTGGACATAGATTCGCTTGTCGTGCTGATGGTTATAATTACTTGTACAGTACACGGATTGAATGGGTCTGGCTACCTTTAGAGATTCGAATATACCGCTTACACTAGAGCGAAGTTTCTTTTCTGTATGTCTGGCATCATTGAGAGCAGCAGGGCTGTATTATCCAGATACCTAGGGATATTCGGTAGTCGTAACATCGTGACAAGGACTGGACTGGACTGGCCAAAAGCACCATCTGATCGTGTACTTCGAGCCCAGTAGTGCCAATGACCAGTGTGAAATGAAATCACTTCTGCTCCAGGAGGTCCTCGATCCGCTCAACAAGATCCGCTTTCTTCCCTGCTGTAGATCGGCCATGCGAGACAAGGAACTCCTTGAGAATAGGGAGTGTGAGCTGTACATGCAAGGCGTTACTCGTCAGCAAGAGTCTTTGGCACGATCATGGTAGGATGAGAGGATGACGGGTCTGACGTACCTTTGAAAGAGCCCCCTTCTGGTACTGCATGCGGACTTGGTCTTCCGCCCCGCTGGCTCCTGCTTCCACCTTGACTTTCTTCGATGGCTGCGCGCCCTCGCTTTCGTCGTCGGCTTTTCGGTCTCGTGGCCCGCGCTTGGCGAGCGTGGATGTTTTGGGCATCTCTGCTGAAATCTTGTTATACTGGGCCTCGAGCTCGTCGGACCACGCGAGTACGTATTCGCCGGTGCGCTGCGAACTGCGGTTAGCGGGTGCTTGAAGCGGGTTTCCCGTCATGGGGGATAGCCCACCTTATCGATTTGCCGGTACTTGGGTATCGTTTTGTCTTCGGGCTGCTCTGGGAGATCTTCATCCAATGCGAGGGCTTGCAGGATGCGGTAATGCCATTGGAGGGCTACGGACAAGAGTGAGTCGTCCTGCGCATGTGCCATAACGGTGGCGGGCAGACTTACAAGGATTGGGGTATTTGGTAGGATCGTACACTGCCTTGGGCAGCTGTAGCTGCTGGATCACTTCTCGCATTCGGTCAATCAGCGGTTCTGGGGCCACATTGAGACTCGTTTCGGGGTTCTGCCGAACGTCGTCTGCGAAAGGAAGAGGCAATATCCACATCCCAGGAGGGAACTTTTGGGTATCATGGTCGTCCATCTTCTCGGCGCCTGCCATCATCGCCCCGAGGACCGGCGCTGCATTCTTCCGCGGGATAAACCAGACAAGGGCCATCTTGCTGTCTTTTAAAAGCTTCTGGTGGAGGGCAGAGAAGACCCGTGTTGAGCCAACGTAATCTTCTTCCGAAGGGTAGATAAACGTGGGATGCTTCATCGTGGCCCAGAACGGAAGCGCGGAAAGTGGCTTGAATCCAATGATACGGATCACTGGGTCGCCAAAGTTTCTCAGCGATTGTTGTTCCTCGGGGGTAAACGAAACTTGCTCATCGCCGAACTTGTACGCTTTCCTGATCTCTTGCTTTTCCACAGCGCGTGCAGTATCATCCGCGGTCAACGTAGTGACGCCCTGGGCAATCTGCGGCTTTTCGCCTCCAAGCCAGACATAACAACTCCTGGAGGGTTCCTGGCGCTTGAATAGAAGATACCCATTGACAGATACCTTGAAATTTGGACCAATCTCCAGAGCTATGTTCGAGAACAATGCACGCTTAGGAACAGACTTCGAATTGATATTGGACAAGAGGGAGTTGAGTAATGAGATCCCATCCCCAGACGCTGTTGAGACTTTCGTCTCAGATTGTAGATGCGCAGGGGCCTCTGGGTCGGCAGGCGACGCCTTGTAGATGATATCCTAAGTGGTATAAGCATGCGGTCTATCCAACAGCCATAGTACAATCTTACATCGTAGAACTTGGAGTTGTCAAACTCAAATTCTGGTCGCGAAATCGGAAAAAGTTCTATGATGACTCCAAGATCATACAGGTCTTTCGCCCGGACAGTTGAAGCAGAGCGCAGAGACTTGTTGTCACCATGAGGGTTATCATCGTCGGTCACTATGAACAGCCGCCTTGAGGTAAAATTCGGCGCTTTGGAGGTAAAGATCTGATTTGCGCAGAATAGTACATTGGCCATGGACACCCGCTCTTCCGACGGTGCAAGGACATCTCGGGCTTTCCCCTCGTCTTCTGCAAGCGCTCGCAGCTCCTTCACCTCGTGGGCCGATGGGACGTCAAGGTCGGTAAAGAGATAGCAATGCGGATAGGAAAGGTCGCCACGGCTATTCTCATCTTCGTTGTAGAACTTCGACTCCTGCGTCCCGAACAGTAGGACTCCGATCATATCGCGAGGATTGGAGATGATGCGTTGCTGCATCAAGTGGTATGCACATTTCAGGCCCGCGGTCGCCGGCGACTCCTTCACGGGCTTCTTGGAATCGGACGACGATCGGGGCGTCAGCATCGAGTTGCTGATATCAATTGCAAAGAGAACTGCATCCTTGACTGATTTATAGCCCTGCTTGAATCGAACGTTAGCTGACAGGACCAGACTGTTGAAGGTATTCCCGTACGGTGTCGTCAACTTCCTCCTCCCCTTCGAGCTGGTCATCGCCGCGCTCGGGATCCTCGTCTGCCATCGTGATATGATAAGACTGACGGTCGTGTCGAGCAACACGATGTCGGGCGACGCCATGACGGCGACGCGGAGAACAGGGCGATCAGGCAACACTGCCAAGCCTGATGACTGCAGGTCGCTTTTGATTGGCCGACGCTGGCTGTTCTGGACTCCGGCTGTTCCTCGGCTGCTTTTCCCCGGCTTCGTTCTTCTCCCTTCCCCTCTTGTTATCTCCGTTTGTCGACTTCTTACTCGCTATATACAGCTAGCAGTCGAGACCGCCTGTAATGACCCTCCGCCTTCCGTCCGCCCTTCCCCGACGATTCCGGAGCAGTGCTACGTCGTCGGTGCGGCTGGGTAATAGCTATCTGGGGTGCAATGGGTATCAGAGATCAGGCCTTGCGACGGCCGTGCCTCCAGTGACCCAAGATTCGACCGGCTCCAAAGGTCCTACGGCGATGGTTTTTTTGAACATGGGGGGTCCGTCAGTCACAGAAGAGGTGGAGGACTTTCTAAGCAGGCTATTTGTATGTTTGGCATGCACGTTGGCAGATGTTGCCTATCCTTGTCCGATGACTGATTCGTTCCATCAAGACCGACGGTGACCTGATCCCCCTAGGACGACTACAAGCGTATCTGGGCCCGCTCATCGCTCGCCGGAGGACGCCGAAGATACAAAAGCAATATGCAGATATCGGAGGCGGCTCGCCTATTAGGAAATGGTCAGAACACCAGTGCGAGGAGATGTGCAAAGTACTGGATAAAGTATCTCCGGAGACAGCGCCACACAAGCCCTATGTCGCGTTTCGATACGCCAACCCCTTGACGGAGGAAATGTACACGAAGCTGTTGGATGACGGGTTTGGAGGAGGGAAAGGAGGGCGCGCAGTGGCATTCACGCAATACCCACAGTATTCGTGCTCTACGACAGGAAGCTCCCTGAACGAGCTTTGGAAATGGCGAAATCGTCTCGAGGGGAAGCGCTCGAATACCGATGTGGATCCCTCGGGGACTGTGCAATGGAGTGTCATCGACCGGTGGCAGACCAATCCCGGCTTAGTCGAGGCTTTTGCAAGGAACATCGAGGATCAGCTCCGGACATATCCAGAAGAAAAGAGGAAAGGGGTGGTGTTGCTGTTTTCGGCCCACAGTCTGCCCATGAGTGTGGTGAACAGAGGTATGGTATACAGCTAAATGGACCGCCATTGTTTTAAGACTAACATGTCTCACAGGTGATCCATACCCAGCCGAGGTCGCCGCCACTGTTCATGCGGTGATGCAGAGATTGAACTACAGCAACCCCTATCGCCTGTGCTGGCAGTCGCAGGTCGGACCGTCTGCATGGCTCGGGGCCCAAACGGCCGATACGGTCGAGGAGTACGTCAAGCGAGGGCAGTCCGACATAGTCCTTGTGCCTATTGCCTTCACTAGCGACCACATCGAAACCCTCTATGAGCTAGATCATGAAGTGATCCCGGATGCCAACAGCCCGGGTGTCAAGCGGGCGGAGAGTCTGAACGGGAACCCTATTTTCATCAAGGCCCTTGCAGAAATTGCGCAGGAACACCTACGGAAAGACGAGAAGTGCTCGTTACAAATGACCCTGCGCTGTCAGGGATGCAGGAGTGAGCGATGCCTGGAGCAGAAGAAGTTCTTCGCAGGCGAGGAGGGCGCGTCACTTGTAGTATAGCTGCTTTTTGGCTTGTATATATGGACCATGCAGAGCTGGATCCTGTTTATTTGTGTTTGTAGTGCCCTGTATATTGCGTCCCCAGTACTGCATATATGTAGTCCCCGTAGCGAGCAGTCCTGATTGATCATCTGCGGCGGAACCTCGGCTCTTTCTCTATCCTGCATTGTCGGGCCATTCTTCTCATTCTTACTACTAACTATTGTCATTTAAGCAGGGCCCCAGCTTCGCTCCAGGTTCCAGGGCCGATCTGCGCCTGTCGCTTATTATCCGACGCAGGATAACTCCAGACCCCTGCATTCTCGGGCGTGTTGGGCTGACGCAAGGCCCTTGGATCCTCCCTCCTCCTCCACCATGTCCTAACTCTGGTTACGGACAGCCCGGTGGTAATTATTACTGAACTCTTGCGTCTTACGTCTGTCGCCCGCGAATACAGGGCTTTTTTGCGGAATTCTGATGCCTTGAGTTGGCATTACTAATAGTCGGTCGCCGAGGTTGCTCGCAGTCCTCGCAGATCTTATATACCAATCTTTTCGTGTTTGGGAACCGGTTCAGCGTCGACAATGGAGAACGAAGCCCAGTTTGGGATAAATCCCAGCGCAGATGCACAGCTGGATCCAAGAGCTGAGCCGCGTGCTTCCGAGGACTCGGGCAGCAGCAAGGACTCCGTACGCGTGCAGGTCCACGATGCTACGACGCCTTTGTTACAGCAGCCGAATGGAGCTCGGGCTATGACACCCTGCCGCCTTCAACCGAAGATACTGGCACTCCTGGGGGAGACAACCGCAGCTGGAGACACCGGCCGAGTGTGAGTTGACAACACATCGCATGAGTTGACATCTCTAACTTGACCAGATTTTCTGGATACTTCCGTTTCTTCTCCTCTTCACGATAGGTTACGGCGGAATGCTCGTTCCCAAAATCAACCTGATTCTTTCCCTTGTCTGCAGGGATTACTATGCGGAGAAGGCATCCAACGACCACCATTTTACGTATCTCCCCATCAAATTTGGGAGCGACAATTCCCAGTGTCAGACGCCCGAGATCTCAGCCCGCGTGGCACGGTTCCAACTGTATTTGAACTTGGCTGCTGGAATTTTGTCTGCACTGGTCAGTCCTCGACTTGGTCATCTGTCAGATCTCTATGGCAGGACAAATACTATTGCTCTTTGCGTTTTTGCAACGGCAATGGGAGAGGCGATTACCGTTGTCGTTGCCGCTTGGCCAGAGCACATGTCGGTGAATGTACTTCTCCTTGGGGCTTTTTTGGACGGTCTTGGGGGCTCGTTCACCTGCGCGATAGCCTTGGTCCACTCATATGCATCGGATTGTACAGTTCCAGAGAGGCGCAGCGTGGTGTTTGGTTATTTCCATGGCGCTCTCTTCTCTGGAATTGCGGCTGGGCCTTTTCTTGCCGCATACGTTATTAAGCAGACCGGAAGTGCATTGTATTTCTTCTATATTGCACTCGGATTTCATCTTCTATTCCTCCTGGTTGTTGTGCTGGCCGTTCCCGAGTCTTTGTCGAAAGAACGACAGCAAATTGCCCGCGAGAAACACAGAACACGGCCAAATAAAGAGAGCACCGACCGGCTCTCTCTGCGCTCCTTGAATCCTATTAACCTCGTCACCCCTCTGTCCATTCTCATGCCACCTGCTGGAAAACCAAGCGCCTTGTTTCCCAACCGCCATGGCGCGAGCCCTGCTTTGCGAAGGAACATAATCCTCCTCTGCGCAATAGACACAGCTATGTTTGGAGTTGCCATCGGCACATCGCAGGTGATTATCATGTACGCCGAGTACATGTTTGGCTGGGGCAATGTCGAGTCAAGTATCTTTATCTCGATTATCAATACCGTGCGGGTGTTCAACCTGTTCTTGGTACTTCCAATTGTCACTCGATTCTTTACCAAGCAATCGAGACGAGCGTGGGCTATTCCTGGATCCACGAAGCTTGACATCGTCATCATACGACTCTCGGTTTTCCTGGACCTCCTTGGCTATATTGGCTACGCGTCTGCAGTGCACGGCTCTTTCATGATATTATCTGGTATCATTGCGGCCTTTGGAGGAATGGGCTCGCCGACGCTGCAGTCGTCTCTTACCAAGCATGTACCTGCGGATCGCGTAGGCCAGATGCTTGGTGCAACAGGGCTACTGCATGCTCTCGCTCGAATCGCGGCGCCGACGGTTCTGAATCTCCTCTACAGCTTGACGGTCGGCAAATTTACCCCGACCATATTTGTCTGTCTGGCATCTGTATTCGGAGCTGCGCTCTTTTTGAGCTTCTTTATCAAGCCACACGGTTTGTCTCCCTTCCTCAGTCGTTGTTCTTGCTAACACGTACGCAGTTGGCTTTGACGATTCTCAGGATGACGAGTAGGTATAGCAGCCAGTGCAATGAAGACTTACTCTTTAATAATCCAAGTCATGAGCTGTACTTTCCACATGTTTACTTTGTGTAGTGTATCTAGATCGAGTAAGGCGGGCGGTAAGACCAGAAGCGCATTCCTCCATCCCGAAAGCGGGAGAAAACTTCCGACGACTTCAACACGCATACTCCCGACGATTGCACCACCCATTGCTTCCCATTCAGCGAAATCAAGCGTCTATCACCCCGTCTGCCCATGAATTCATTCCCTCTTTTGTCATTCATGCCCAATCGGTGAAGCTCAACGAGTCACCTTGGCCCATTATGTTACCTAAAGCAACACGAACCGGCGTCCCGGCAGCTCCATCTCGGAACGCCCTTCGAGTGCTACGGAACCTCGCCCTCGCTGGATCAGCCGTGGGGTCCTTCTGCGTCGCTGCGGCCCTCACCTACGACGTCAATCGCCGAATTCGCGTTGCCGAGCGTATTGTCGAGAACAAGCGGACCATCCAAACCTCGGCTCCTCAGTACGATGCCACTGCTGCCACAAGGAGACTTGCCCGGATGATGGAGGCGGCGGAGGCCGGGGAGTTTATGGGTATCGACTCGTTGAAGGAAGATGAATTCCGGCCTCGGAAGAAGAAGACGCCTGTTGTTGGTAGCCAGGAAAAACCGCACGCTGAGGATGCCAACGCGGATGCTTCAACCAAGGGATGGGGAAGCTCTTGTCAGCCTGGTTCTTCCCTGAACCCTGGCCGGTTAAAGTCGTTTCCTTCATTCTTGAACGCTGTGAAGACGGAAGGGTCACTGGGGCGAACAACTTCCTCTGCTCCCTCCGAGCCGATGCGGACTCAGGAACTCCTCAGCCGGTCGAAAATTGGGATTGGGCAGTCGCATAGATCGGACTCGGGCGCTTCGACAGGTTCTGCGGATGCTACCCCTCAGAACAACGCACCCTCCCTAGCCCAACAAATAGAGGGCCTGCTCGATCAGGACCGGCCTATCGAAGCAGCGCAATTGTTCTTGGATACGTACTCGGGTAACATAAAGGGTGTGTCGTCGGAAATGCACGAGCTTGTGCTACGGACGTTCTACTTGAATTGCAAGCAGGAGAACGTGTTTATCGCAAGGAACGTCTTCCTGCGCCTTGACGAGATAAATGAGGGGTCTCTGTTGATGTGGGAGATGCTATTGTTTGCGCTGGCGAAAAGAGGGTGCATTGAATCAGTTGCCACCCTCTTCATCCAGTATAAACACAAGTTCCGTGTACGCCCCGTTTTACTGGATGTTCTGATTCGATGCCTCGTCGAGGCGCGCAGACTATCAGAAGCCAAGTCGCTCCTGTTCGGAAATTTGCAGCATGACCGCGATTGTGGGCTATGCGGCGCGTTCCTTGCCGGGCTCTGGAGGAAAACAAGAAGCATTGAGCTCCTGAATGGACAACTAAGAAAGCTGCTGAATGTCCTCCCCCGCAGTGGAAGGATCCCGAGCGACAAGCTTTTCAATCCAGTGCTCAAAGCATATGTTGAGTTCGGCAAACTCGCAGACGCCGAGGCCTTGGTGAATCTCATGATGACCAAATACAAGCTTCCGCTCCGCTGCCGTACAAAGGGTCTGCTGGTGTA
Source organism: Aspergillus sp. HF37 (assembly GCA_003698115.1). Lineage (NCBI taxonomy): Eukaryota > Fungi > Ascomycota > Eurotiomycetes > Eurotiales > Aspergillaceae > Aspergillus > Aspergillus sp. HF37. The sequence goes on along the minus strand of RAQS01000231.1, from coordinate 22,731 downwards.
CGGCAAATCGCTTAACGGCGATTGGGAGGGAGTCAAGCAGGGGCTGGAAGAGATGTGCGATTCTACAACAATTATCGTGAAGCCACGCGATTTCTTACAGATTTTCGACCGCATATTCCTCGAGTACTGGGTGTCCCATACAGGGCCGGAGATCCATGATTTCATCTTCTATTACATCGATAAATTCCGTTTGGTTCCTGACCGTGTCCTCTACAAGCATATATTGGAGGCGTTTGTCGAGAAGGGCGATGAGAAGATGATAGCAAAGTTGTCGGCGATGAGCAGGAACGATCGTGGAAGCTCAAATTCGACGACAAGCAGCTCCTGGATCTACTACGTTCCCGGCGCTTAGCGCTCGAGCAGAGCCCTGTTGGCTTCTGGCAGATGTTCCAAGCAGCGCGAACGAAGTATGGCCAGTCCGCTACATCTCAGCGAATCCTCGGCTATGATCAGCGTTCATTCCCTGTTACCGACGTTAATAGAATGCCCTTCACGGGCAGTCGTCTGCCGTGGTACGAGCGAGCAATGCAGGAAATGACTGCACCCCGGCGCGCGGATAATTATCAGAAGCTAGAGCTGCAGATGGGTTACTATGTGAACGTCGGCAAATTGCCGGATGCACTAGCTTGCTTCGAAACTGCAAAAGCGTCGGGATTCGTCATGAAGCAGCATCACTTGGAACTGGCTGTGATAGCAGTACTCCTTCAAGATGGCCCGAGCGCGGCCCAGGCCTTTATTGAAGCCGAGTCGGAGAGCATCCAGGTTTCGTTTAAACAATATCCTGAGCTGTTCCGGTACCTGATGGATGGGTTTTCTGCGACTGAAGAAGATCTGGTCAAGATGGCCGTCCTCCGCTTCTATGAAGTCAGCACGACGACGAAGAACATGAAGGTCAAGCACCACATTACGGATTCTACGAGCCACCGGTTGTTGTTGGCGGGCAAGGCGCATCTAGCTCTGGACCTCCTGACGACTGTCTACCAATCACAATACAGACACCTGGCTGATATCACCAGTGTCTATATGAAGATGTTTCTGCGCGCGTTCGCGAACCTCAATAACCTCCAAGGTGTACGCTGGTGCATTCTAAGCGTCCTCTCCGGGGGCACCGAGATCAAACGCGACTTTGTCGTGGAGGCCCGCGTGGTATTGGCAAGGCTGAAGAAGGCGACAAATAAATCCAGCGATGGCAGAGTGGAACATCTGGAACGCATTACAGATCTGCTGGAGAAGCACCAAGGGGACCCCAGGATGCAGCAGCTCCGCAGCCGCCGTCATCTGAAACGACAGTCTCGACAGATGCTGAAGAAACCGGTCGACGAGAAACTATTGTTCAAGCAGCGCGACATCATACCGACGATCGAATCTTGGGACGAGGAATACGAACTGATGGCAGCCCTTGGCCGCGTTGGCAACAGCCCGCCGCGATGGACGGAGTCGGATTTTCAGGAGCCGTTCCAGGCATGGGCTTGATCTCTTTTGTGTGGTCTTGTATAATTAGGGCGTGTTTGCCAGCGATGTATTTGTATATACCATTTGCTGTTCCTTGTTAGAGGCATAGACCTACTTTCCTGATTGGGGCAAAGTGTAGCCATCGCCGTGCCGGGTCACATGCCGGGTCACACCATCTCCACCTCCTTTTTCTGCCAACTCCAACTGCTGCTTCTGCTGCGATCAGCGCACGGCTGCTTGTCCATTTCCTCAATTCCCTCTTTTATTTATTGGATATGCTCCGGCCCAGCTGACCTGTCCACACCGCTGACTCCGTTTCTCCCACAATGGCCATACCAAATGACCGTCCCGCCGAGTTCTCGGACGCCGCCGAACGACAGCGACAACGGCGACTCCTCGACCATGAGGCCGACGTGTTGATAATAGGTGCTGGAGTGCTGGGCTGCGCGCTTGCAGTGACGCTGGGCAAGCAGGGACGGAGCGTGCTGCTGCTGGAAAACTCGATGAAGGAGCCGGACCGGATCGTGGGCGAGCTCATGCAACCCGGCGGCGTGCAGGCGCTGGAGCAGCTGGGACTGCGCGACTGTCTGGACGACATTGACGCGATCCGAGTCGACGGGTACCGCGTGTCGTATTTTGGGAATCCGGTCAACCTGCAGTACCCGGCAGACGGCCCGTCGTCGCCGCAGCCAGAAGGCCGCACTTTTCACCACGGCCGGTTCGTGATGAAGCTCCGGGCCGCCGCGCTAGCCTGTCCCAACGTGACCGTCGTCGAGACAAAAGCCACCAACCTCGTTACCTGCTCGCACACAAACCAGATCCTCGGCGTCGAGTGCACCGCCAGGGACTCCACCAACGACTGCTACTTCGCCCATCTCACCGTCGTCGCCAACGGATACGCCTCCAAATTCCGCAAAGCCCATCACCGTCACACGGCCGAGGCGCGCTCCAAGTTCTGGGGCCTCGAGCTCGCCGACGCAAAGCTCCCGTCGCCGTGCTACGGCCACGTCTTCCTCAGCGACGCGCCCCCAATCCTCATGTACCAGATCGGAGCCCGCGAGACGCGGATCCTCGTCGACATCCCCGAGAACCTGCCGACGGCGACGGTCAAGAACGGCGGCGTCAAGGGCCACCTGCGCAACGTTGTGCTCCCGCTCCTCCCGGACACGGTGCAGCCGTCGTTCCGCGCGGCGCTAGATGCTGGCCAGCCGCTGCGGTCGATGCCGAACTCGTTTCTGCCGGCGTCGAAGAACAAGACCCCCGGCCTGATGATCCTCGGGGATGCCCTCAACATGCGTCATCCGCTGACTGGCGGCGGGATGACCGTTGCCCTGAACGACGTAGTCACGCTCCGCGGGCTGCTGAGTCCGGAGATCGTCCCCGATCTCGGAGACACCAGCACGGTCCTCCGGCAACTGTCCGTCTTCCACTGGAAGAGAAAGAATTCGGCGTCTGTAATCAACATCCTCGCTCAGGCGCTCTACATCCTCTTCGCTGCTAATAGTCTGTCCTCCTTCCCTTCCCTTCGCCTATGCTCCCGTCTTCTCCTCCGCAACTAACCAATTGCACACCACTGTAGACACATATCTCCGCGCCCTCCAACGCGGCTGCTTCCGCTACTTCCAGCTCGGAATGGCCGCCGAGCCGGTAGGCATGCTGGGCGGCCTAATCAAGCAGCCTTTCGTGCTCTTCCGCCACTTCTTCACCGTCGCCTTCCTCTCCCTGTGGCTTGTCCTCGCAAACTCGCCCGTCTACTTGCTGCCCTTCGCGCTGGGACAGTGCGCGCTCGTCTTCTGGACTGCTTGCGTCGTTATTTTTCCGTATATGCTGATCGAGGCTTGGTGTTGATGTCCTTGTTTGTCGTCTTCGGGCTTTTTTGCTTGCCGGCTTGTTGTTTGCATACTAGTACATACATACATATACCCCCGACTCAACTGTAGTGTATTTTTATATCTGGGATCTTGGGCTCTGTATCTAATTCATCTATTTATCTGCTACCCAGGCAGATGCTTTACGCCTAGAAAAGAACGCTAGATATTTAGACTCAATCCATTCAGCATCTTGTGCTGGTGCAGGTAGGTACACCTTCTTCTCACCATAATCGACAAACCCAAAATATAAGTATAAGTTATCACAAGACAGGGCCGGCAGCAACAAAAACGAGAAACCTTTCCAGAGCAAAGCAAAACATACATGCCGAAAACGCAACGCAATGAAACCCGACTCGCCTGGCTCCCTGCTATGGTGGTATATTTGGAAATGATGATGCTGGCGGATGCGAATAAAACAACAACACAAAACGAAAACAAGCCAGACATAGGAGCAGGTGCAGCGGCAGGCGGAAATGCAGGAGAAAAGGAAATTGTGACAGTCGTAAGGGTCGCCAGCAACGCCCTGGTCAGTTTGGACACAGATATATATCCTCCTTCCTGTGTTGCCCTAGTCAGGACGGTTATACATGAGGGAAACAAAAGGAAACCCCGAAAATAAAATACATAGAAGGGCAGTCCGAACAATAGGGTAAGCAACAAACAGGCAAGCAAGGTGTTGGAATGTCTCATGCAATTCAAACAAGTAACCTGTCGACTGTCTAACACCCGGCCAGACCCCGACAGCCAAATTCCGGTATCTAATCCTGCGCAACGCCGGTATTTCAGGAGGAAATCGAAAGAGCACAAGAAATGACAGGACAAAGACTCAAACATGCTCAATGACAACGTGAGGTCAGCGGTATACCTCCTGTTCAAAAATATCATCCCATTCACAGGCAGAGGTGCCGTTACCTTGTACAGAACCAAAAGGCGCAGAAACACGGACGAAACCACTCGGTAGGCGGCGTAGACTCTGACAACAACCAAGGTCTCCGGGCCTTGGTGCATAGTCTATAAATGCTGTTGGAGGTGCAAGTTGTCCGCTGGCAGCCCTAGCAAAACCACGCCTTGTCGTTGATGCGGTAAAACAGGCTGTCATCAAATCGTTGTCTTCCTTTCCATCCCAGCCTTAGACCGGCTTTCCGGATGAGCTGCAAAACATCATCGCAAACATCCCTCCTTTTTTTTTTCCTTTCTTGTGGCAAAGTTGTTGAACTGTCAGCCATTGAATGCGTCGTCTTAGCCGCCTTTCCTCAACGATTCGTCTCCAGGTAACGGTTCAGGACCGCCATTGGCACTTCGCCGAGGCTCCCCCGGAGACTTGTTGCTTCTTTTGTTCTTTTTCTTCGACACTTGCCAACCACCACTACCCTGCGCGGCGGCAGCACTGTATGTCCCGGTCGTCGGCCCGACCCCGTTCGGCTTCCGATGATGATCCGCTTGACGGTCTTTCCTGTCACCCATCGTCGCAGAGTTTTGGTGAGAAAGGTCAAACCGGCCCTTCGACCTTGGCTTGTGGTTGATTCCATTGACCTTTTCAGGATGCTCCACGCTGTTCGGCTGGCGCTTACCATTGGGCAGTCGACTATTTGGCTCTGCTGCAGGCGGCGGTCCAGAGGCATGCGTGCTTTTCTCTGCGGCGGATGTCGGCTGCTTCGGGTGAGACACTTCCTTCGCGGCGATCTCTTGGTAAGAATGAACCATCTTCAGTCTCTCTGGTCCCGTTTTGGCCGACTCCGACAAGCTTTCGGAGTTCGAAAGATGGAGATTCTGCAATCGGCTGGCAAGCAACCCGGGCTTCACATGGTGATTACTCCCCACTCCATTCGCCAAATTGGCAGAGTCGTTAGCGCCTACCGGCTTCCGGCTGAAGAAAGACCCTTGATCCATCTCGATGGAACTGTTATCCTGAAAATCCTGCGAAAACGTATCAGAAACGCTCACAGGAGTGTCCATACTAGGATCGTCGGAATTCGAAGTGCAATGGCTCATGGCAGTGTAATGCTCAACACCGTCTCCCGGGACCGAAGAACGCTGCTCGCTCAAAGGCACAGAGCCGTCAACAATCAGCGGACCTCGGTCGCCGGGGGCCTCTGGTCGTGAAGTGGATCGCTGCTGCTGCGAGGAACCATTATGTGAGTTGGAAGAAGATGTTTGGTCGGAAGACGCCGCGGGCTCATTGGTTCGCAGCAGTGAAATATACTCCTGCGGGTTTGCGACAAATGAGAGGAAGCCATTCTGCTGCAGGGCTAGCCCAACTGGACCGGACATTGGCGATAACATAGGATTCTGCTGATAGCCTTGGGGAGGACTGGCAAGATAATAACCCATGAGCTCAGGTTGCTGGTTGTCGTAGGCGCCACTGGGCATACTGCTCGACATGAAGCAATTGTCGTCGTCTCCTTGTGTTCCTCCAATAGACCCATTCCGCTGCTTTGAGTCTTGTAGGCTGTCGCCCGGGTGCGACGTGGAATACAGAGGAGCAAAGATTTGGGATGTGGGAGAGTGCAACGATCGAGCGGGCTGCGAGTGCGCACGGTTCGAGCCCTTGGGAGACCCATTTGCTGCCGATGACCGACGGGGGCTACGGCGAAGTTCTGGGACTGCGTTCGTTGCAGACGGGGACGGTGGATTCGTATTGCTGGCTTGAACGCCGGGGACAGCGAACGGCAGGTAGCCAGGGGTATAATAAACATTTTGGCGCATTGAGGGGTTGAGAGGCTGATGATCAACCGTCCCTGACCTTGACCGATAGTTTTCGTCGCTGGCAGATTCCTGATGCTGAGGAACGGGAAATTGCATGAATGGCTGCCGAACGACCACTGGTGGTGACCTGCCTGTTAAAAGAGCCTGGTTCTGAAGCTGCATGCGCAACTCTTGTTCCTGCGCTTGCAGAATTTGTATTTGCTGGTAGAGCTGGTCATGCAAAAGGTGTTGCGCTTGCTGCGCCTGATAGGAAACATCTGGCGGCCCGTTCCCATGGCGAAAGCCTCCCGGCTTGGACGGCGTGTGCGAAGGTCGACGGCTGTTGAATCCGCCGCGGGCAAAATGGCTAGAATGTCGCCCGCCGCGACTGCCACCACGCCCCCCTCGATAAGACTGCGACGGGTTCGAGAGGACCGGTCGCGGTTGCGGTGGTGGCCTCTCAAAGCAGCGTTCCTCTTCCGGGGGAAACTCATACTGTTCGCAGCAGTCGTCGAGCTTGCCTTCCACCACGGCTCGGAAGGCCCTGCGCAGTTCCAAGTGTACGCCGCGGAAGGCCGTATCATCCGCAGTGTTCCCTAGATTTCGGGAGGTGTTGAAGGGCTCCTCGACGCAAAGACGATTGTTCTGCAGCAGGTGCCACCCCTTGGCCTCCTTGGAAAGCAAGTTCCCCCCGCGCACGGATATGACATTTTTCTCGTAGTTGAGCTCATGGGCATAGTACCGGAAAAAGTCGAAAAGTAGCGCCCCAAGAGTCTGCTTGTTATTTCGGCCGTAACCGGACAAAGATCTGTGATCATCGTCAAAGGAACAGATCAAGCCATCCGCCGTAACCCGCTTTTCGTGAGGACGCGCCTGAAGACTCGGAAGGATAGGCGGGTTCCTTGTCTGGAGGAAATTGATTATCAAGCAGATCCACGTATATGAGCTTAACGTCCCTCCAAGGCCTGCGGGCAAAAAAGTCAATATCGTAGAGCTGCCATGGTGGACGGTCGAGAACTTACCGGCATCGTTGAGTACGCGCCGCTTTGTCCAATGTTTGATAATCATGGCCAAGGGCCGCACGCGCTTGTCAATCTCCACGTAAGTTCGGATCATACGTGTGTTCTCCAGGGCCAGGGTGTTGTTGACGTTCATGTCACAAGCCAGTCGAAGCTCGGGGTCCCATATCTTGACAATTGGGACCTTTGCGTGGGAAACGCAGACAACGCGTTCCATGCCGTCTGGCGAAACATGTCAGCTGTCGTCGACCAGTCCATGAAGAGGATGTCTCCTTACGTCTCGCCAGTACTTCAGCCAATAAACACACATGTTCCAACTCCTTCGAAGCAGTAGTTATACAAATGTCCACTGATTTTTCGGTCAGTACACATGCCTCGAGTCGTCCGTGGAAGACATACCGTCCGAGTGACTTGAACAAAGCTTATTCCCTGATGACCCAAAGATATGGACCCTGATCTCGCGGCCTGGCCATTGGTCATTGAACAATTTTTCCAGTTTGCGAACGAGCTGCTGCCGCCGATCGTCACTCTCCGCGGATGGTAATAGGCGGTCATATATCTCAGTCATGTCCGCGGTAAGCTTCTGCTCCTCTTCTTGACCCAGCTGCTCAGAGAGAGCCCCCTTTTCCTCCGGCAACAAATCGCCTCCCAAGGAGTATGGCATTCGCCTCGAAAGTAAGCCATGGCGGTCTCATATTTACAGCCCCCTAGCGGTTTCCTGGAGGAGGGAGGGAGGTGGGTTGACTCGGAATGGGTCGAGCGGGGCGAAGTGCTTCCATGGGGAGAAGGAGATCGGGAATGGAAAGACAGGTTCCGCGACCGCTGGTACGGCGTGGACGGGAGAGAGCTCGACTGGTGTGAAGTCAACAGCGGCCGACCAGGGGAATCAGCAGGAGCGTCGCCGGCCAACTTCCAGGTCATGTTGGAGGGCTTCGTCGAGCCTATCGGTGAAGAACCACCCGGGGAGGCAGACGATTTGGCATTCCCATGGATGTCGAAGATCATACAGTGAGATCCAACGCTGATCGACAACGTTGGCCCTTCACAAAGGTCACCGTTGTGGGATGGTTCGCCGAGCGTCGTCGCAGTGACCAATAGAACCGGTCCAAGCCCGAGTTTCCAGAAGAAAACCGCGTATATACCACCAAAAATACTATAGTGCGATCGGAAAGAGACAAGGTGCTCGCTTCTTTGGCAGGGGAACGGGGCGATGGGAGGAGAGTCGGACACGGAGAGGCGGAAAGAGGAACAACGCAGAAACCGACAGCGACGGAAGAACGCCGGCAATGTTCAGGACGGAACGGGAGGCCGACTATTATCGAAGGTGGAATTCAGGCCAGCCGGTGAAAGGCTTGAGAGAACCGGAGGGAAACCAACGCGTGCGTAAATTAGTTAGTTCTTTGACGAGTCGATCGACTCGGGGAGGAGGGTTTGGTGATAGCTGCCGATCCTCAGGAATAGCGAGAAGAGGGGAGAAGATCAGGAGAGGCGCAGCAGACGGATGGGGAGCACAGTGAAGAAGGACAATGGGGCGCCCAGCTTTGGGGGGGAAGAGGGCACAGGCAGGAAGGCAGGAAAATAGAGAGAAAGAGGGAAGTATAGCAGAGAGGCGGAGGGGGACAGGCAAGGCAGGAAGACCAGGGATCTGCTGGGGCGACGAGCCAGGGGCCTGAAGGCGGTCAGAGGCACCGATTGAGGAAGGCACACAATGGAGGAAAGCGAGAGAGTCGAAGCTGAAAGAACTGCGAACCAGCCTGAATATTCTGATCAGGACAGACAGGACAGACAGGACAGACAGCCGGATCCAGCGCAAGTCGATGGGTATGCGTATTATTGAAAATTATTGCGAAAGGGTCTGCGAGACACCGGGATTTGGCCATGGATTGATTGATTGTCTCGAATCCACAGTGTGTGCGAGGAACCACCGTGTACGTACCTGAGGCATTGACGACTCGACCGGGTTCTTCCCAGCTGTCTGTCACGCTGGTCACAACTCTACTCTACAGGTTACAGGATACGCCATGAGTATAAATTGGGAGCGAGCTGAGGCTGCACGTGTCGGGCTCGACTGCTGCGTAGTACGGAGTGGTTGGTGCTGTAATAAATTCCGCGACAATATGCCTACTTGCGAGTCCTCGGTCTTGGAATGAGTGAATCAGTATCTATAAGCACTCAGACCTTACCAGTGCTATTTTACTACGTATTCGAGAGATCTTTTGAGTCCCGATTCGGTCATATAATATTGCCGTTCCTCCCATTCTGACAGCCGCACGTGCGGACTGCAGCTAATCCTTATCGGGCCTAGTCTGCCGCGGATTGACAATCGCATCGCATCCGTTTTGCCGGCGCCGATTGTCTCTGCACACTGCGCCCGCGTCCATGGCTTATTGACGCTCCAATCCGCGGGTTCTAGGTGTCCAGTGCTGGGGCCTGCCATGCCATTCCTTGAATGACAGCAAAGGAATCCAAGTCCCAGTGGCTGTCAACGCTGTCGTCAATGCATCGAGTCACTCGCGGGGACCCGACTCTACTCCAGACGGCCGCCGTCTCTCTTCTGGCTGCTTTAACGGTGAAGAAATATGATGCTGGGGTTGCCTTCTTGGCGACTGGCGACACGCTGTGGTGGTTCATGTATCCGAGACAGCGGGCGCCCTATCCAACGTCTCTGCCACTGAATCTGAGCACGAACAATTAAACCACGCTCGAATTGTCTCCAGATTTGGCTTTGAATGGCGTCCGTTTGATCCCCTGCCCAACCAGAAGGTGCACCAGCATCGGGGACGAGAGAAGGTACGTATATGCAGGGACACGCACACGCTCCATGGCGGACTAAATTTCAAACAAAGCGTTTAGCCACGCTCATGCATTGCAGGCTGCGAACCCCGAAGTAATAGAAGCTGTCGTCAACCAATTACAGAGGATTGCGTCTGGCCACTTGAGTAACCAGCTTTTCCCTGTGCACTCAGGGCATTCCGGGAACTGGTGGCCAAAGCGAGGCATGCAACCATCGTCGTACGTACAGTCCTCCATACGTACTCCAAGAGAGGCTACTACGAACCAGCCCTTCAGAGGAACGGGGTGACCGAAACGAGTTAGAGGCAACATAACCCCGGCGGTCCGAGGCCGAGAGTCGAACGCTGCCCCACCACTGACTGGGCAAGGAGAAGCGACCGTTACACTGATAGAAGGACTCCGGATATCGATATGTTGAGAGCGGACTGTATCTACATAGCAGAGTAAGCATAGATGTAGAGATGCAGACCGTAGATATACTCCGGCGCGAGTAGGCCCATAGTATGATACAAAACCGTAACGTAACAACAATGGGATTATTCTTCTGGGCGCAGGAAAAGGCCGGAGAGGGAGGCCGAAATTGACGGGTGGGACAGGGCTAGGCGCCGATTACCGGGCATAATTACCGTACGTTTCAATCTATTTTATGCTGGGAGCCGAGGAATGACTGAACGGAGTAGAATAGAGAATCATATAAATAATAGAATATAATTACTGTCCTGTAATTATTAAATAGACAATTGGAACGACTCCTGAATAATTTACAGCAGGAACAGCACGAGAAGCGCGGAGACCGAAAATACCAAAGTTACGGGACGCGGAAATGGGGAGCGGCGCCAACCAGAGCCGGGCGCCCAGTCCACTCTTTTTTTCTCGTGTGTCTGTCTGTTGTTTTCTCTCGTCTCTCTCCCAACGCCCAGATCCCAGGCCAATTCGCCTTTTCTCCCTCCTCTTCCCTTCCCCTCCCCCCTCATTCTCTCTCTCTCTCTTCCCCCAGGTTGCACTTAAGTCAACCAACCTCTCTCTAGCCTTTTCTTCCTCTTCTCTCCTTCCTCCATCTCCATCTCCTCTCCTACCCTACCCCCTTCCCTCTCTCTCTTTCTCCGTCCTCTTATCTCCTCTCCGCCTCGATAGCGAGTCTCCGTGTACTGGCCTCTGCCTCGTTTGCTCGTGGTGGAATTCCCCAGGTCAATATTCCCTGTCCCGTAAGTCCCTCGGCTTGCTGGATTTCGCGTTTGCGCTTCGAGTCATTCGCTGGCGTCTCCAATCGTCCCTACGCACAGAAGCTCAGAGAATTTGTCGCCAATCCGTCGTCAGCCAGTCATGCGAGGAAATTGGGAAGGGAGGACTCGGTGTCATCCAGTGTGATACGCGCTTGACGAGTCGGGTAATTCCCGACCCTGCCTACGTATCCGCCGATGTCACCGCTGGTCGCCATCCGCCTCCTTGTTCTCGTCCCTGGCTCTCGTCTCCGGCTCTCGTCTCCCTCTGAAGTTCCGTCTTTGCTATTATTATTCGTTATTGTTTGTATCTATGCTTATATATTTCTTCTCCAGCAATACAGTCTCCCCTGGCTGCGTCGCACGGTCAACTATCTCCGTCGCCCCTAGCCCCTGAACCGTCTTCTGGACCGTCCTGGGATTTTCAATCATAATGGCGTTCTACGAGCCTCAGGGTTGGCAAGCGCCCGCTCCGCGTCAGGTGTCGTGGGAACAACCCGCTCCTCCGTCCCGGTCAGGTATGACTCGAACTGCTTCTGGTGGCAATGGCTACCGTTGATGGGCTGGAAACTCATACTCCTGCGTCATAGGGTCGAGCTCTGTTTCTCAGCGCGAGGAAATACCCGCCTTTTCCTCCCAATTCGACGGTATGCCCCTGATCTCCTTGGCTGTTTGTGTCATCCCTTCTCGGCCGCCTTTTCGAAACGCGACTTCGTCTTCACATGCGCCGTTTCGCTATGAAACAATGTGCTGACTTTGCTTTTAGAGGTGGATCGCGCCATCGACAACCTCGTCAAAAGCGGGAAGCTGTGGTCTGGCCCGCGGAGAGATTCGCTGCCCATGATGATGGGTCGTCCCTACCCCGACTACGGTATCGTCCCCCCGGCTGCATAATCGGACCGCTACATCATTCTAAACAACTGTTGCAGATCCTCGCTCGATGGGCCCCATGGCACAGCGTCACCACTCGGTCAGCGACTTCGACAGCTCACGCGTGCCTCCCGGCGGCAACGCCCAAGCTTTTACGCCGCCCAGCGGTTCCAGAACCGCCCCAATGAAGTGGAGCAGATGATGCAGGCAAAGCGTCGGATGGCAGCTCAGCGTGAGAGGGAGCTCCGTAACTATCACCAGGAGCAGCAGTACAACCGAAGTACGTGGTAGCATTGTCTTTGGAGTCATTTCTTCTTATATTCCCCGTTGTTTCCTTTTTGCATGTATCTTGCATTGTATAATACAGTGACTTCGCCTGTTTTGGAACATGGGTTTTAATATCTTTCTTGTCAAGGCCTGCTTGCCGAAGTGTCTGCAAACAAGTCCGACCGCTCTGTCAGCCCGGCCGCCGTGAACGAAGAAAGCCGCCGAGACCTCCTTGCTCGCCAGCACCGCGCGCTGTACGGCAGCGATAGCCCCGCGTTTTTTGCTCCCGGGACTTTCGCCGAAGAGAACCCGCGCCCTGACGGCCAAAGCGCCACCCCGTCGTCTTCCGGTTTCCGTGGTCCATCTCCGCGCAGCGTTGATCCGTTCGGTCTCCCCCAGGTCGCGGGACAGGCCAATCCCGATGGCTTCTCCCCGTCAGCTCTCCAGTCGCCGACCCGTGCCAACAGCGCCTCTTCGCCGAGCTCTGGAATCAACCCGGTTTTTGGCAAGTACGACGGTTCGGAGCCGCCGGTCACCTCGAGCTCTTCCCCGGGAGCCGACTCTCCTTCGTCCAACCAAGCGCAGCCCAAGTCCGCGACTGGCCCTATCGGCTTTGTTGGTCCTATTGGATCGCGTCCCTCCCAGCAGGCAGGCTTTGTTCCGGTTCCTAACCCGGCCCTGAACAAGCGCTCTACCACTCCTTTGCCATCTCCACTTGGCTATGGTTTCACTCCAAATGAAGCTGTGCTTCCTGGACACGGAAATGAGCGTTCGGCCTCCGCTTCCAGCGCATCGGCCTCTGCCTCCGCGGGCTTGTCGGGCCCTAAGGATCCTAGCGCTCCTGGCTTTGCATGGGGCAATGGGAGCGGTGTCTGGGGCTCGAAGAATGGGCTCGGCGTGCAGGCTTCTGTGTGGGGCTAAGAAAAACCACGCTTCTCGTACTGCGCCAACATATGATGGTTTTGTTTGGTTCCGCGGCGTTGTGGATAGGCTCCTCTTGTTTTGAAATACTGGGAAGAGCATGGTACATATCAGGCCGGGAGAGCGAGGATAATATCGCGCGTTGTGCACTGCTCGTCTTGGTCGGTTCATATCTGGCAAATTAATTCGGTATATGGTTGGTTACTGACTAGAGGACATGGCTGGGCTGTTGGTTTTCCGGAGTCGGTATTCCCCCCGCTTGTGTCGTTGCATCTGTCATTAATTCGGCAACGTTACTCTGTTCTGGTGTCTTTCGGGCCTTCGGTGTCAGCAGCCTTGTTGCGGGTTAGGATTCGCTGTTTGTTTGTGAAGTTGGACTCTCGGGATCTTGTTTCCGCTATCATCCGGGGGTTCAGGTGTTTCTGTCGTATATTTCGCAGACGGGATCGGATTGGGCATAAAAAGGTTTCTTTTTTCATACTGTTTGGAGACATCGGCAAGGACCAACCGGGGACAGGTAAGGCACGGCAAGGCAAAGGAGTCTTTCTGTCTGGCATTGAGTCATTTTTGGTCATGATGCAGGTGTTTTTTTCTTGTCCTTTTCGCCCATTTAATGTCATTTGTCTTGTTTCTGGTGTTTGTTGGGCATTTCATGAGATGATTGTCATGTGCTCGCTATGTCTGTATCCAGAATACTCATAGTAATTGCAGACTACTCCATAGCCTCTGTCCTTAGCAGCCATTACTCCTAAACCCATTTTAACAGCCAGCCAGTCCACACAACAGCTACTATTTCAAGCTTTGTGTACCTGGCCGGTAGTAGACCGAAACAAAGAGAAACCCTCGTCACGCCAAGCCATACCTCTCCCGCTACGCCGCATTCGTCCCAGACCCATTTTCCTGATTCCTCTCCTCCCGCCGGTCGATAATCTTCTTGGCCGTGAAGATGCCCGAGATGCCGCGCTCCTGGTTCCTCCCGAGCCAGGGCTTGCGGGCCTCGCCAAGGATGCGGCGGCCCAGGAAGTAAATCAACTGGCCGACGATGATCAGCACAAAGGCGATGGGGTACATCCAGTGGATATGCAAGTTGAGGACCTCGATGCCGATGATGACGCCCCAGAAGTTCATGGTCAGCAGGGAGATGTTGAAGAAGGCGGCAGACGACAGGCGGAAGAGCAGCGGGGCCATGCAGTAGAAGAGCGTCAGACACAGCGTGTAGCCGACCAGGTAGCCGCCGACGTCGGCGTTCCAGGTGGCATTGCGGAAGGAGTCGCGGTCGAAAATGCCCGCCTGCACGCCGTTGATGATCATCGCCCAAAACGCCATCTGGCCCAGCACCTCGTACACGGGCCGCTTGCTCACGAAGTACTCCTCGGCCGTGTTGGTCAGCCCGTAGAAGGACGCACCCAGCAGCGCGAACATGTCGCCCTTCACCTGCTCGCCTTGCGGCACGTTCGGGTTCCCGCTGGCGCCCGAGACGTGGTCCGAGGCAATCAGAACGCCCACCCCGCCGATGCAGATCAGGATGCCCGCGACCTGGGTGATGTGGTAGCGGACCTTGAGGAAGAGGAACGAGATGACGACGACGACGGCGATGGCCCAGAAGTTGATCAGCTGCGCGCTGAGTATCGTTGTGTACTTGTAGGCCAGGACGATGAAGTAGTTGCCCTCCACGTCGCAGAAGGCCAGGATGATATCTGCGGGGCTATAAGATCTCGTATTGGCTATAGGGCCGGGGTATGCCTACATTTCCAGCCGGAGTACCACACCAGCCGCAGCCAGCCCTTGAAGCCGTAGCGGTACATGGTAAACGGCGTGAATATCACATTCAGCAGAAAGTAGTTGAAGAACGTCTGGAAGGCCGGGATCGACGTGCCTTCGCGCCGGAGGAGCGTCGTGAGCGTGCTGCTGCCGGTGTTGGTTATGGCCATGGTCTGGCTGCGCGAGGTTAGCAGTGCTCCAGTACTCTCCGGCAGTACGTAAAGGAATCAGCTCACCCAAGCAACAGCGTTATGTAGAACTCCTTGGTCTTGAAATATGACCAGAAGCCCGTCCTCCCCTCGATCTGATCCGCCGCAGTCTCGTTCTCAGGGGTCTCGTTCCCAGAGGCCTCGTTTTCAGAGCCCCCATTCTCAGAACCCTCTTGCGGCGAATCAGCAGCGACGGTCACCGCGGGTTCCTGCTTCGGCTGCGGGGAGCTCCTGCCCGGGTCATCCGGGCCGGCGTAGTACTCGATGGGCGATTTCTGGACCGCTGTCTGATTTTTGTTGTCCGACATGACGGCGAGCGGGGCAGTAGATGAGAAAGCCGATAGCAATAGATATAAATGCCACAGACGGGAGCTTTATAACCCAAACGAGCGCAAAACCCCCGGAAGTCGCTCGTCTAAGGTAGGCTTCAATCCGAGAATGAGAAGTGAAGTGAGTGGCTGCGGGAACAGCGGCGGTGATGAAGAAAAAAGTCATGGGCGATACGAGTGGACTTTACCCGATCGGGAAGGGGAGCTCTCGGTTATCGCGGGTCCACCTGATATGGCATGGCACAGTTGCAGGTGCAGAAGAATACAGGTAGGCCAGCCAGCTGGAGTAGTGTGGTTGGAATGTTGGAATGTCTGCATGGTTGGCAGAGCTGTATGGTGCTTGATTATCGGGGTTGTGCCCGACAGTGGGAGAGCTAGACTACTAAGGCCTGCTAAGGTATCCAAACCAAGGATACCTTTGGGCACAGCGCATTTATCCTCCTTCTCTGGGCCAACCTTATCTGGTCCTGTCTATCTTTGGATAGCCCGTCACATGACCCTGCATAGAGCGACGCCCTGGTTGACTCTGGCATAACAGGCAGTAACATGGTTGTCTACAATCCAGTGCCGTCTCGTATGGCATTAAGAGTGGAGTGTGATCTTGGACTGCTGCTATTCTTTAAGCGGGAGCGGGGGCCATCCATTGGCCTCAGCAATCTAGAATCGTCGCTAAGAGAGACACACCCCTGATCGCACGTCATTCTGGCCGGCAGATCTGCTCCCCAGAATAAGTCAGAGTTTGCCTGTCTTAGTCGTCTGTCTTAATTCCCAAGCAGAGAAGAACAGACTACACTACTCCGTACAGGTTAAATACTTACAGTCAGCGTGTTGCGTGCCGAGGCCATCAAGTGGCCCCAGCCCTTCTAGCCTCTCTCTTCCTTTTCTCTTTCATCATATCTTCTCTCTCTCTCCTCCTCCTCTCCTCCCATCTTCTTCCCCGAAATACTGCGCCCGCCATCTCCGTCCTCGTCGCCATCGCCCCTGTCGCCTCTTCCCTCTTCATCTGTGGCTCTCCTCGCCCCGGTTCGCTCGTTCCTGAGTTGTCCCGGAGTGACGAGGCGCCACCTCCCTTCTGCCCGCTCGCACCATGGCGCTGGAGGTGCAGCCGCCCTGCGATCCCAAGCGGGTCAAGGTATACGAGCTCAGAGATAATGACTGGTTTGATAGAGGGACCGGCTTCTGCACGGGGCAAATTCTGGATGTACGAAATCTCTTCTCCACGCGACCTCGCGGTGCCGGTCGCGCTGCCTGAAAAGTCTCCTCCGGTCGCTAACCAACCTCGCGTTGCGGCAGGGTGAACATCGAATATTCGTCGAGTCCGAAGATGAGCCCAACCGCGTGCTCCTGGAAACGAGAATCGGCAAGGACGATGGGTATCAGAAGCAGCAAGGTTCCATCCTCCTGTCTGCTTCCGTCTGTCGGACACGTTTTGCTGACGCTTGTGCGACGCTTCAGAGACACTGATCGTTTGGACCGAACCCAATGGGACGGATATGGCTTTGAGCTTCCAAGAAGCCGAGGGTTGCGCCATCGTCTGGTAGGCCATCCTGGTACTGCTATCGTGGATTTGCCGCGCTGACAGAAGCGAAGGGATTTCGTCAATAGCGTCCAGAGACATCTACTCAGTCTGACAACAGCAGGTGCGCGCTTTGCCCTTGCGCGCCGCTTTAACACCCTTGCTGATGTCGAATCTTGTCGCGCAGATGATGCCTTGTCCGACGACCTAGAAACCTACCACGCGATCATGCTCCCGCCGGCCGAACTCGGCAACCTCCCCGAAATCGAGCATATCGCAAGAGCTGCTAGTATGGCCCAGAACGGTCGCGATGCGCTTTCCAAGTTTGTGATCCGGGATGAGTATATCGGCAAGCTGGTACCGTTGGTCACGGTCGCGGAAGACCTCGAGAGCCTGGAGGACTTGCATCGCCTTTGCACCATCATGAAAGCCTTTATCCTCCTGAACGATAACGCCATCATTGAAAATGTCGTTGCCGATCATCTCATCCTTGGCGTCGTGGGAGCGTTGGAGTGTGCGTCGTTTCTACCCAACACAATGCCTGCATGCTGACATCTCCAGACGATCCCGAGTTTCCTACCCACAAAGCGAACCACCGGCAGTATCTGGCAGACCAGTCGCGGTACAAGGAAGTGGTCCCGATCAAAGATCCCATCATCCGCCGAAAGATTCGGACCACCTGGCGCCTGCAATACCTGAAGGATGTCGTCTTGGCCCGTATCCTGGATGACCCAACCTTTTCGGTGTTGAACTCGTTGATATTCTACAATCAGGTTGATATCGTGAGCCATATCCAAACCAATGCCGCCTTCTTAAAAGAGCTCTTTTCCGTCTTCGACCCGCGGAGTGCCGACGCGAAACGCAAGGACGATGCCGTGCAGTTCCTCCACCAGTGCGCCGCTATCGCAAAGAACCTGCAACCCCCGGCGCGCGCGAGTCTCTTCGCGAACTTCATCGCCCATGGCCTCTTCGCCGTCATTTCATTCGCCGTCAAGCATTTGAACCCAGCCATGCGCACGACGGGTATCGATATTCTGGTTGC
Organism: Aspergillus sp. HF37; assembly: GCA_003698115.1. Taxonomy (NCBI): domain Eukaryota; kingdom Fungi; phylum Ascomycota; class Eurotiomycetes; order Eurotiales; family Aspergillaceae; genus Aspergillus; species Aspergillus sp. HF37. Next base: position 4,776 of record RAQS01000231.1, on the reverse strand, counting down.
GCTACTCGATCATGACCCGCTCATGATGCGCGGGTATATGCTGAAAGCCGTCAATGAGAAGAAAACCCCCCTTACCGATACGCTGATCGACTTGCTCCATATCGAGACCGATCTTGGCGTGAAGAACCAACTCGCAGATGCAATCAAGGTCTTGCTTGATCCGCAGATCCCCATCCATGAAATGATGGGTCGGGCTGCATCCGACCCGTCAAAACCTCGCGCTTCCAGTATCTTGACGGATGCTTTCGTCCAGCACCACTATGAAGAGTCCGCGAAAAAGCTGTTCTTGCCATTGACACAACTCGAATACCGTGACAATCGTGAGCCCTCTCTGGGAGGAAGTTGTCTTTATGCATGGCTGACCAAAACCCTGCAGTTAATGACCTTACGCCCCATGAAGTCGCACTATTATCACATCTCGTCGACGTGCTCACGTTCTTTGTCCGGCAAAACATATTTAGAAGCCGGCATTTTGTCCATAGCCAGTTCCTCGCTCCGCGCGTTGCGCAGCTTCTCAAGGTTCCGCAGAAACACCTTAAACTGAGTAAGCAGCTCCCTTGATACAATGATCTGGGTATACTAACGAGTGTGCTTGTCTCCAGCTGCATTGAAATTTTTCCGCATGTTGGCCGGTCTTCATGATACTTTCTACCAAGCGCTGATGACGCATAACGACATCTTCGGTTCCATCATTCATATTGTATGTGAAACAATGCCGCGCGATAATTTGCTCAACTCGGCGTGTCTTGAATTGTTCGAATACATCAAGCGAGCAACCATCAAACCGTTCATCATTCACGTGGTTGAGAATTACTACGACAAGCTCGAGTCTATTACCTATGTGGACACGTTTCGGGGCTTGATTCTGCGCTACGAGCAGATGCAGGGCTACAGCATACCAGTCGACTCTACGCTATTTAGTCAGCAAGAGACACCCACTCGAAGGGTCCAGCCCAACGGACAACGCTGGCAGGGTTTCAAGGAAATAGACGCTGCTGAAGAGGAGTACTTCAACACATCCGATGATGAAGAGGAGGTAGGTTTGCTGAAAGACACTGCCTTTGAGTTTGCGCTAACTTGGATCTTAGCTGCAGACCAATGGTCCAGATGCGACTATGGCTGCGCACGCGCAGAATGGATCTGCGTCGCCTGCCGTCAAGCCTTTGGTTGATTACCCAGATGACGATGAGGACGACACTGCGATGGATACAAAGCCGGAAGCAGGACAGCAGAAGTACCAAGCACTTTCGGCCATGAGACCCTTCCGACGGCGGAATCAGCCACCCCTGCGTCACCGCCGGTGCAAGCACCCCCTGGGCGATTATCGGAGAAACGCCGCCGTGAAGAGGAAGACGAGGATGAGTTAGTCAAGTTAACATCGACGCCGAAGCGACGCAGCTCGTCGGCTGGCTCTGGCGGCGCTGGCTTTCTAAGAGGAAAGCGGAGCATGTCCTTTGGGTCAACGGACAAGGGAACGGTCCAAGGCCTGGGCAGCACGACCAGCAGCGCGGCGCCGAAGAGGATAGCGATAAATATCGGCCTAACCACTGCCAAGTCACCGCCGACGGACACCAGCCCAGCGGTCACCGATCCCGCTCGTCCTACGGCTACTGAAAGTGGCGAAAGGGACGGTCGGGAAGACAGCCATGCTGGTGAGGGAGAATGACGCCTGGCAAGGTCACCAACCTCGTGATGTTTCAGACTTCTGATTTTCTTGATTTTGCCCTGCTGCAACAACGCTAGATACCATAAGCGATTTCCTGCCTCTATGCATCATTTTATTTCTTTGCTGATTTTTATACATCTCTTTGGCATCTCCGGCACCATGCCTGGTTTCACTTTGTCCTGCTTTACATGAAGAGGTTCTCTTCGCTTCGGGGGAAGCACTGGTCTCGGATTAGGCCGCAAAAGTGCCGGCGTTGTTGTTTTCTGTTGTCTGGCGCAAGGATATCTTTATTCATGTCATTTACATGTGGCCATGGACTAGCTGGAAGGCGTGTTCGGACTCGGGCCTGCGAACTGGGAGGGTGACCAGGTGCCATACCAAGGGCATTGTATGGGGAGTGGGCGTTGGACGGTCGAGTCTATTGTTTGTTTCTCTGCTCCCCTGGGGCTTGAGGAGTCGGCTGGGTGAACGAACGGCGACGATGATGCATTTATATTGAAGGTTATGATTGGAATGACTTGAGTCGGCCAGTTGACATGATTTAGTTGTATTGTGTTAAATAAAGTAGTAAAGTAGGCCGGTGGGCCTCGTGGCAAGTCTGCCGAGGTATATCCATCCATCTCGACTCTGTCTCTGCTTGCTACTGCTACTGCTACTCCTCATACAATCCCACCACCAGACTATACCCTCATCATCCAGCCATCCAGCCTCATGTGGACAGCACCATGCCCCCCCAAAGGCCCTCTCATAACCCCCAATTCCTTCCACGCACCTCCCCCCTCCAAACCCTCCCCGTCCCAACAGCCCCCAGTCACCATCTTCTTCATCTGCGGCAACCCAGGCCTAATAGGCTATTACCACGCATTTCTGTCCCTGCTGTCCGCAAACCTAGCCGGGTCCCACGAGGACGGGCCCCCATTCCAGGTCTACGGCCGCAGTCTGGGCGGGTTTGAGCTGGACGAGCTGGGCGGCTCTGCGGCGAGATGTTACTATGATCTGGAAGACCAGATCTGTTTCGTGATGAGGGATTTGGACAGGTTGATGGGGGAGAGTCAGAGTGGGAATGCTACTGCCCCGAATGGGAGGAGGAAGGTCGTTCTCGTCGGCCACTCTGTCGGGTCGTATATCGCGATGGAGGTTCTGAGACGACATCGCGAGACTCCCGGGACCGGGGCTGGGACGGACTTCGATATCGCCGGCGGCGTCATGCTGTTTCCGACTGTGGTCGATATTGCGGAGTCGCCGTCGGGGAGGAAGTTGACGGTACGTGCTTGGTCTATGGACGAGCTGCCAGTGCTATATATATATATTCCACCTGCATCCCATGTACTGATGGTCTACCAGCGCATCCTGTCCTTCATCCCCCATCTCGCCCTCCTGGCAAGCCTCCTAGCAGCCCTCGTCACCTATCTCCCAGATCCCATCCTGCGGTTTCTGGTAGGCACCGCGATGCGATCCCCGCCAGACGAGGTGGTAGATACCACACTGGGCTTCCTGAAGAGTAGGCGCGGTGTGCGGCAAGCAATGTACGTCTTCAGCTCCGCAAGTTCCCCTCTGCAGTTCCTCCGTCTTCCATCCATCGACTAACAAGCGCTCAGTTACATGGGCGCTGACGAAATGCAAACCATCACAACCGACAAGTGGGCGGATGATATCTGGGGCATCGGCACCGCGTCCGGGACTGGGTCAGATGCATCTGCAGAGAAGCCGGCGCCGCGGCTGGTCTTCTACTTCGGGCAGAATGATCACTGGGTTGCGGCGCAGACGAGAGAGGATATTATGGCGCTCCGGGGGCGGAAAGGGAGCGATGGTGGAGGGCCGAGGATGCTTGTTTGTGAGGATGGGGTGCCGCATGCTTTTTGTTTGAGTGAGTATAGTGGTATATGTCTGCTATGTTGGGTTTTGCTGACGTCGGTAGGGCATAGTGGTGTTATGGCTGGGAAGGTGGCTGGGATGATTGGGGATGTTGTTGATATCTGTTGATGGACTAGGCGCTGCTTATAGATATCAAAATAAATAGAGGCAATGGAAGCGCCCACATGCCACCATACCAACAATTCTATGCAATTCTATGAATAACCAGCGCAGCCATGAATCCGAGCAGACATGGGTATCTCCAGCACCATGACGCCGTGTAAACCGAGAACGATAAACCCTAATAGTACCCCTGCCCACCCTGATAAGCAAACCCAGCCCTGCGAAACAAATCCCCCAGAACATCCTGCTGCGGCGGGGGCGGCGGCGGGGGCTGCTGGAATCCCGCCGACGGATGCTGCATCTCGCCCGGGGCCAGACTATGCACCTTGACGCTCCACTCATCATCCTGCGCCCTCTGCTGGCCAAACAAATCCTTGAGCGAGATCTGGCGGCCCATCGGCACGCCCACGCCCGCGTGCATCTCATCGACCGGTCCTGCCGTCGACGACGCCGCGGCCGCCGCAAGATGCAGCCCGTTCTGGCGCGCCACCTCCTGGCGCTCACGGGCATGTTTCATGCTCTCGCCCGCATGTACGGCGCTCTCGCGGATGACGTGGGCGTTGAGCGCGCGCGTCTCGGCGGTCGAGTTGGGCGGGGGCTCGGAGTAGATCCAGAGGCCGTAGATGCGGATGTCGTTTTTGCGCGACCGGCCGGGGGGACGGCCGGCGGCCCCGTTATTCTCGCTAGCATTGTTATTGTTGTTATTGGAGTTGGAGCTGATGTTGCCATTGCTGTTGCCGCCGCCGTTCGCGACGAGAGTCGAGTTGACTATCCCCCCCGTGTCCAGCTCCGGGTTGCTGTCCGTCTTCAGAATCACATATTCTTCCGTCAGCTCGACGTTTTCGCCATCCGTCAGCGGGATGTCGAAGTTGTCCAGCCCGCGGCGGTTCAGCACAAACAGACTGTACCGCTCCTCGCCCAGGCTGCCCTGCGCGAGCCGGCACACAAACAGCGAGCCCTCGACCCCGCTCTTCTCCCACTGCCGCGTGGCCGGGTTAAACACGTAGACGACGGCGTACGGGGCCAGCGAGAGGATGGCGGTGATGGAGGCGTTGTGGCGGCGGAGCACGGAGAGGTTGAGGTCTTCGTTGGTGCGAAGGGGTTGGTGGTGGACGGGCTGTTGGGGCATGTCG
>RAQS01000230.1:0-31183 GCA_003698115.1 Aspergillus sp. HF37 | reverse complement strand
GCCTCACATTGCCTTCACCTCCGCCTCCAATTGGCTAGACAGGGGTATTACATAATAGACTAAGACGCAGAATCTATAAATAACGGCTCGGTAGCCGCTCCCTTGCCTGCACTAACCGGACTGTCATGTGGAACTGTGATATTGAGAAGTGCGGCAAGGCCTCCGTTCGCATATACGGTGAATGCATCCTATGCAATCGTCATCTTTACGCCAAATATTTGGGCCCTGAATACCATACCTGCCCAAAATGGGAGGTGAGCCAACTTCATTGATCTTATGGGCTATATTGATCTCCGTAAATAGGACGAAGAAAGATACGATCCGGCTACGAAACAAGCTGAACAGGATGAGATCACGAGGCTTATAAAAAAAGTCAATCTCTCTACGCTGATTTCTCGTGCTTCTAATCTTCGTAACGGCATCGCGTGCTCCATACCACACAGCCTTCACTATAATAGATCAACCCGACACTCAGTCATGGGCGGGATGAATTATCACATCATGATTCTATTTGAAGATGGAATCAGCTGGATAGCGCGTATTCGAAGGTTCAACGCCACTTCGCCGCCGCCGGAGCTACGAGGTTACATTATGTGTAGCGAAGTTTCAACTTTGCAGTTTCTGAGTGAAACAAGAATCCCCGTTCCGAAGGTTTTTGACTTTGATTTGAACGAAACGAACCCCATTGGCGTTAGATATATCCTCATAGAAAAGCTGCCTGGAAACTCCATACGTTAGTCCCTTGCCACTCCTAAGCAGAAGAAAAAGGTAGCAGACCAACTTGCAGACATTTATATAGAGTTAAAGGCTTACCCTTTCTCTATAACGGGTTATTTATATCAACCTGAATCTTATCGTATTAGACCGTTTGCCAGAGAGTCCTTAACAGATTACCATGGTTCTCAAATGAAAATGCTTGGCCCATTTTCGACCACTAAAGAATATTTCAATGCGCATATTCGACTGATTCTGGACTTAATCGTACGGCAAGAGGCGTACGTTAATCGACCTGTCGATTCCTTTCTAGTTCATCGCTTTCTCCTGGATAACGTCCCCGAATTATGCTCAAAAAGTGATCTTGACGACGGAAATTACTATTTAAAGCATGCGGACGAGAAGGGCGACCAAATCCTCGTTGACGACCAATTCAACATTACAGGAATCATCGACTGGGAATGGGCGCATACGGATTCTAAGTCGGCTGCTTTTAATTCACCTATTGTCCTCCTCCCAGTTGCTGATTTCTATGCCGGTGTCAATTGCATTGGTGAAGATGAGATGTTTTTCGCTAGATCTTTCGAAGAGAAGGGGCATCCAGATCTTACGAGGATAGTCAGGAATGGAAGGCTTGTTCACCGATTCCGATTTTGTTGCGGTTATGACCTTAACGATTGGGCGGGGTTCCTTAGGCTTTTTGCCGGGCTCTTAAAAGCCATGGGCGTCACTGAGTGCTTTCATTGGGAAACTTGGAAGGCAGAAGCCTTGGAATGGTATCAGGGGGATCATCAGCTCCAACGAGTGATCAGACAACATGAATAGTATTTCATCAGGGTGGGTCGAGGCCGTCTACCAAAAGTCACCGTTCTATGGCGCATGATGGCGCATGAATGGCCTTCTATGTCAGATCTAGGAGTACATGGCCCGACGCCGTTTAGCTTCCTCACGATCCGCATAAGATTGATAAGATCTGATTAGATTAGATACTCTTGGCTTTGTCGGGGTCCTGCATGATGATCCTTGCTTAGCCTGCGTTTACTAGCAGTCTGACTGGCTTGGTATCCATTGCTACGTGCCATTACTGTTCTATTACCTTGGTCTTCTATCTTCCAGATAGTATACACCAAGTAAGGGTCCGACCATGTATTGGAGGACTATTCAAGATTCGCATTACTCAAGGTATCGTGATCGTGTACACAGCACATACATCAAAGCTATTATACAACCCAACACCCAACCCTTATACCGCAGGAACGAAGGTACTAAGACCAGCTCCCATCCGCTTAATCTGGTCGGCGTAAAAAGCCTGCGAAAAGTATCAGCACACGACCAAGAATGGAATCCATTAGAACGAGACAAACTCACACTCTCCAACCCAGCCCCCACAGATTTGGCCGGCAGGAACCTAGCAATGAACGGCGGCGGGACCTTCGACAGGGGCAACTGGGCCTCTTCTTCGGAGACGCTCTCGTCCAGGAGCAAGTGCGGGAAACTGGCGTTCACAGCCGACGGACGGCCGATGCCGACCAAGTCGCATGCCCCAGCCTTGATGGCTGACTCAGCGCCGGCGCGGCTGCGGAACCCGCCCGTCAGCATGAGAACGAGGTTAGGGTTGCGTTTGCGGGCCTCTGCGGCGAATTCGAGGAAGAACGCTTCGCGGGCGACGGTGCGTTCGCTCTTTACGGGCTGTTGGTCGCCGTAGCCCATCATCTGCCGGGGTCAATATTGGTGGTCGGGCGGGTCTTGCTGGAGAACTGGTTGGTACTCACTGATGGATCTTCGTAGCTCCCGCCGCTCACTTCGAGGAAGTCAATTCCGGCTTCGGCCAACAGCCCGACTTGGGTCATGGTGTCTTCGAATGTTGCGGAGTTGTGGTCAGCCGAGTTGAGCTTGATGCCGACGCAGAAGTTGGACGGGACAACTTTGCGGATCTCGGCCAGAATATCCAGGACTAGTTTGGCCCGCTTCTCGGGCGTGCCTCCGTACGCGTCTGTGCGGAGGTTTGTCTGGCTATGTTAGTCATTGTCGCAGTGGATGGTGGTAGTTGTACCTTTGCGTTTAGAAATTCATCTAGAGAAATTAGCATCGACATAGAACTGGAAGTATACGGGTGGCCGGCCACATACCAAGCAAATACCCATGCGCTCCATGCAGCTCAATCCCCGAAAACCCGCTATCCGCCATGAGTCTAGCGGCATCGACGAACTTCCGAATGACCGTATCAATATCCGCCTGCAACATTTCCCTCGGCGCCGGGAACGAGAGAATACCAGCCAACTGGTCGAGGTAGCCGTCGCCGAGCTTGAGCCGAATCGCACTGGGCGCGATCGACTGCGCGAAGATGCCCCTGCGACCGGCAGGGCGCGGCGACTGGCGACCAGGATGGCAGAGCTGGACGACGCCCGGAGCGCCGTGTTTCTGACATGCATCGGCGTATTTCCGCCACTCGTCCACCAGAGCTATGTTCTTCTCCTTGTCGGTGTATTCGGGGGGCATCGCGACGTCGAACGGGGTGCCGAGATGGTCCACGTCGACTTGGACATTCCCTGTGATTTCGGTCTCAGTTCAGTGCGCTGTTTGCCTGTTCGGGGACTGAAGTCACGGACCGGTAAGAATCGCGCCCCATCCTCCTTGGGCCCATTGGTTGTATGCCTCGAGCAGAGCGGCGGTCGGTGTGTTTTTGCCCCATCCGGCCATCAACTCGGCCATTGCGGCCTGGGACTGTTAGCTGAGGGGTCACAGCAAAAGTTGGTCTGCGATTCGCGCCAGCTACTCACCTTGGCCAGGCGGTTGGGAAAGACCACACCGCAGGGGAGTTTGACGGGGTCGCCCAGCGAAAACGGCATTGGCGCGAAATATAAGGCAAGCCCGGATTATAGAACGGCGATATCAATTGCAGTCAACAGCTCAGTCTATAATTTGGAGAAAAGTCAAGGATATCGATAAGATTAAAAAGGTGCAGCCCGTGGACCGGGCCCCGTTCGCGGATCGATTCATTCCCCGACTGAGAGTGGGCCTGGGACTTGAATTGCTCCGGTTCACATGATATATTAATCAGATAGGTGCTTGTCGACTTTTGGTCCTCCTTTCTTTGGCTTCTTGGGGGAAGAGCTGAGCTGAGAAGTGGAAAGGAACAGAAGAGGAGGGAGAGTCACGGGACGGCGACTTGGGGCAGCAATCATATATGCTGCCTGGTACCTCGCAGTGTAGAACACCAAAACTCATGTCATTATCACTAAATCAGTAATACACCGCTGAACCAATAACCCATAAAGCACCGGAATATTAACCCAAAAAGAGATAGTAAGGGTATACAGATATGCGTCCTCCACGGCGAAGGGAAACAACAGAGCGTGTCAAATCATTCAACCCAGCCTAATCGATCCAGAATTAGAACATGAATAAAACAAAGCCGCACGCAGTGGCAGTTCGCCAAAGTACACTGCGACAGGGGAAATGCGGGAAGAGGAGATGCCGACTCTTACAACTTGGACTTGTCATCCTCGCCATTGGTGCTATTGGCGCCATTGACTCCGTTTGCCCCGTTCTGAAACTTGGCCGATGGGCTCAGGCTCGAGAGAATAGCGCCGACTTCCCTTTCCAGGCCCAGGACCTCGTTGTGCGGGTTGTACATGCGCGCCCTGATCCAGGCATCCAGGTTCTCGTCGTTCATCGTGCGGAGGGCCGTCTCGCGGTCATCCTTGGACTCCTGCGCTGCCCGAATGACCTTCCGGGCCACCACAACGCTCACGTCACGAATCCGGGTGACGTCGGGGTACAGGAAGCCACTTTCGACCTCCTCGGCCGTCAGGGCCTGCGAGAGCGCAGCGCCAGAGGCATAGATCATGGCATCGGTTACCCTCACGGCCTTGGAAAGAATGGTTCCCAGGCCAATGCCAGGGAAGACATACATGTTGTTGCCCTGGCCCGGGTGGTATGTGTGGGTTTCTCCGGAAGAGTTAGTGAACGAGAAATTGGGGAAGGGAGAGCCAGACGCGAAGAGGGCGCGGCCATCGGTGTAGGTGATGGCGTTCTCATAGTTGCATTCGGACTTGGAAGAAGGGTTGGACAGAGGGAAGATGATGGGCGACTTGTTCCAGTCTGCCATCTTGCGCAGGATCTCCGGGGTGAAGACGCCGCCCAGGGTAGACAGGCCCATCAGGATGGTGGGCTTCACATGGTCGACCACGTCTTCCAGGGTCTTGAGCTGCTGGCCGTTGTTGTCCGTCCGGGCGAAGTAGACCTTGTGGTCCGCCAACTTGTCGCCACGGTCGGTGGTGACGAGACCTTTGGTGTCAACCAGGTGGAAGCAGCCACGCGCCTCGTCCTCGGTCAAGCCTTCACGCATGAAGAATTCCACAATCTGCTTGGCGACGCCGACGCCGGCACTTCCAGCGCCCAGGAAGACAGCACGGTGGTCCTTGCACGGGAGTCCAGAGCGCTTGACGGCGTTGATCACGCCGCCGAGGATGACAGCGCCGGTTCCCTGAATGTCATCGTTGAAACACGTGTAAATATCGCGATAACGCTCCAATGCGGGGAAAGGATTCTTGAAATCTTCAAACTGGACGACAATGCTAGCCAAGACGGTCTGGTCAGCACGATGGTCCCGAAATGATCCACTCTGGGGATGAGTCACTTACCCGGGCCAGCGCTCGGTGAGGGCGGCCATTAGCTCGTCCATGAATTCGCGCTCTTGATCCGGGGTAACCTTGTCTCGGCGGCTGCCCATGTACAACGGGTCTTCTCGGAGGGCCTTGTTGCTGGTCCCCAGATCCAAAGTCAAAGGCAGAGTAGCCTCGGGCCGGATGCCAGCACACGTAGTGTACAGTGCCAATTTGCCAATGGGGATTCCCATGCCATTGATTCCCAGATCGCCCAACCCGAGAATTCGCGATCCGTCCGTGATACACGTGATTTCCACATTGGACTCGGGCCAGTTCGCGATGACGGACGCCAGGTTGCCTCTGTCGTCCCAGCTCAGATACATGCCTAGCAGAGGTCAGCGCGCCGGGTTTTACTCGTGTCGCATATGCAAGAATGGATTTACCTTCAGGCTGTTGGTAGATCTCGGACCATCGCTGGCAAGCCTCACCCACCACCGGAGTATAGATCAGGGGAGTCAATTCCTGCGTCACCCGTCAATGGCTGTTCCGGAAAATCGCGAAAGGGTCGACTGACTCTGAGATGGTCGCTGATCAAACGGTAGAACAGATGCACATTGTTCTTGCGAATGGTACTGAGGTAGAGGAACTTATCAATGGCGCTGGGTTTCAGGGCGAGCTGAGAAAGACCTGCGCCGGATTAGACGAAACCAGGTATACTAGACTCAGCACATACACCTTGTCTTCTGAGCTTCGTAGGACTCTGCGCGCGGCGGCGTCAAACCGTAGGTGCGGAGGTATTTGCGAATGTAGGCAGGATTGGCCGTGTCGTAGTTTGCGTCCCTGGACAGCAGCGCGACGAGGTTAGCGACAACGCGGCTTGTGTATGGAACAGAGCATCAGATCAAAACTCACGATGGAGCACCATGGCCCACGAAAGGGGTCGCATGGACGGGACGGCTTTGCTGCTGAGAGGGGAATCGGGCCATTGCTGCGTGTCGATGGGTCACAGTCGAAGTACGTTTCTGTCGGATAGCAGAAGGAGCCAAAAGAGGCAAAGATGAAGAGGAAGAAAATAGCTGACGGGATGGACTCAGCGCAGGAGCCAGGGCGGTTTTATGTCGTCGCACTAGCATTGGGAACCCCTCAGCACGAGTCCACAACATCCCGAGTCATAGAACAGATCAAGGAAAGCTCGTAGCGACAGACGAGAACCGCGGCGATGATGAATCAGGCTCAGCAAATCGGGAGGATCCGGGGGCCAGAGCCCCAGTGTGTGGGAGGTACAACGGCAGATATCGGACGTGGCCTTGATTGTGTTTCGCCCGAGAAGCAGATTGGATGCTGGATATCGGGTCCTGCCTTATCTTTTTCATTTTTTTGGGTTTTCAATTAATTTGTTTGGGGCGTGAGTGAGGAAGAGTGGAGCCGGAGAGCTCCTTTGCAGGCGGCCACGCGGACAACGGGGGAGATAGGCCGGGCATTTTACGGGAAACGGGTCCCAGAGAGTGGATATGTTGAGTGGGATTGGCATTGTTGGGTCTGACGGGAAAGAAGAGAGGACAGAGGGAGAAGTCGACGAGAGGTGGAAGAGAGAGAAAGTCGTCGGGATCCGACATGGCATGCCGAGGCGGTGGAGCCGGAGTACTACTAATAATCCCTGCTGTATATGTAGGGCAGAGTACATAAACACGGTTACTCTAGTCTGCTTATTATTCTTGTAGAGTAGAATAAAATACAATATAATGGTCAATTAGTCAAGATAGCAGAAACTGTTAGACATTACCTGGGATATAGTAGTACAGTAATGCATGCAGAAACGGCAGTCTCCGGGTTCCGTCGTCGACGAGCACCGATACGGATTTAGTCCCGGTTGACTCCAACAGTTTCATTGTGAGATCTCTCCACTGCCTGTCTGTTGCTGGTCTGGACTGTTCCCCGGACTGGTGCTGATAAATGCATATACAAGCATTCAATTGGCTGTCATCGTTCCGCGCTGTCCGTTCCGTACGTAGCGTCTTTACCATACCTTACCATACCAAGCTGATACAGTGGTGATGTACCAACCATACCTGTACGGTACGGTACGCTTCTTCTCTCGCCTCCGTTGACCTCACCACCTCTCCTCCCCCATTATTCACTCATCTACTCCAGTACGTATACCAATCCCACACAGTGAACCCCCTCAAGTACAGCCACCATGCCGCCCCGCGAGATGGAACCCCTTCTCCCTCGCTACGAGGACGAGTCGATCACCCAGTCTCGCGTGCGCCAGAAACTTCGCACCTATCAGAAGCTGTGCGCGCTGGCCGAGGGATGCATGCCCTCCACCGAGCAGACCGTCGCTCATCTCCGCGCCGTGCTAGCGTCCGACGTTCTCAACCACCGCAACCAAGACATTGGGGCAGCGGGTCGCCAAATCCTCCTAGACTGTCGCAATTGGCTCCAGGTGGCCATCGACTTCCTGCGCGACAAAAATGGCGACGATCAGCTCCAGGAGTTTCTGTTCCACCTTGCCCGCTCCAGAGCTTCGCTGGATCCCGCCAAGCTCTCCCGCCAAGCTTCCTCCACCAGGACCCACGCTGATACCAAAGCCGGTACAGTACTACACATCTAGCTCCTTCCATTCTGCCGTGTAGGACTAGGAATGGGCGCTGATAATGTGTCTCTGCAGCGTACGACAGTCTTCGCACCGTCGGTAGCCTCTTCCTCACCAATGCCGACTTGCGCCTGTTTGCCAGTGATCTCGCCACCGTCGGCCGTCAGATCTTCTCCGACACTGCCTTTTCTTTGTCGGGAGCTTCGCAAGAGGTAGGAGAGCAACTCAGGCCGTCTCAGGAGGAAGCAGACGCTCTCAAGGGCGCTGGTGCGGACGAGGGCCATACTTTGTCCCCCGATGAGGCTCGCCAGGAAGCAGCGCATGCCGCAGATGTTACAGGAAAAAGAGCTGTTCGCACGGGTTCGCAGGCAGTTGAGAGCACGAAAGAACATCTGTCAGGCGAGCAGAGAGCAACCTTGCTCCACCGGCTGAAGCAAGCCGTTCTGAGGCTTCGGGAACGTTCGGATTATTCCGACTCGGTTTCCACTCTTTCACAGCTGCTTCAACGGTATGCAAGAACGTACGCCAGCGCGGCAGAAAGCACTGTCTCGACTGCAGAGGAAGATGTAGACGTCAACGCGGACGTCAAGCAGGCGATGCAACATTTCTGGATCCTGGTCCAGTCACTGGGAGATCCCAAGGAATGGAGATTCCTCGAGCAAAGGTTCCACGATGTACTGAAGCACGCATACAAGGATCCCGACTTCGAGATAGTGATGTCGGAGACCGGGAACTTACTGCAGGAAATGCTGACCGACCCCGGCTTTTTTGACTCGGGTTCTGACAAAATCGGCGAACTCAGGGAAAAGACCAAGCAGCTGGGCTCGGAGTCCGGCTTGCGCCAGGACCTCGACGCCTTTCTGGAACAGGCAAAGCGCGCTTTACATAGCGTGCACGAGGATATTGCCATCGGCAAGTTAGTTGATGCGACCAGGAAAGTTTCCGACGGCGTGTCAAACGCGTATCACAACCGCAAAAGTTATGCGTTGGAGAACATGGCCCACGTTCTCCTTCCTCTCTTGCTGCGCAACATTCAACACGTGCCCATTCCACGCCTGGAGATCTCGGCACCTGAAATAGATCTTCTTTTGGAAAATCTGATCCTGGAACCCGGCCACACGGTCAACAGCTCATCGTTCCTCCCTTACCGCATCCACGTCACCTCGCGGAGCGACCTTGATATACTGAAGCAGCACTCGAAGAGGGCCACAACTGACCTGCGCACTACATTCACAGCCACGGTTCTCGGGCTGAATATCGGCGCCTCTCAATTTAGCTACTGGCTTCACTCCCATTCCGGCCCTTTCCTCCGCTTCAAAGATGAGGGAGTTGCGAGTTTCCACCTGGACAGACGGGGCATCGACATCTCGCTAGACGTGGAGGTTGGCCGGGAGCGTCTGGAGCACGTCTTCACCCTGCGAGGCGTCCGAGTCATTGTCCACAAACTCGACTATAAGATCCACCAAAGCAAATGGTGGTTCATTCTATGGCTAACCAAACCGTTCCTGAAACATCAGATCCGGCGGGTTCTGGAGAAGAAGATCGCAGAAGAGGTAGTCGGCGCTGCAGTTGCCGTGAATCGGGAGCTGGTGTTTGCGCGCGAGCGTCTGCGGGCTGCCCGGATCGCCAACCCCAAGGACGTCGCTAGCTTTGTGCGAGCCGTGCTGGCGCGGTTGAAGCCGTCTGACAGCAATGTCGAAACCAACGTCGGGATTGACGAATCGGGCAGTAATGTCTTCAAGGACATTTACACTCCCGGCAGCATACCCAGGCTCTGGCATGAAGAGGCGCAGCGTGCTGAAGAGGCCGCGGAGCAGGGTATTCAGCGAGCGGAGACATGGCGGAGTGATCTGTTTGACGTCGGAAGACGTTGACCGGAGCCATGATTTACGGTATTGTCATTTTCTAGCCAGAACACACGAGTAATAGCTTATTTCCTAATGAATAATAAACTTGACCTCCATCGAACACCGGTTAGTATATACCACGTGACCCCGGAAGAACATGCCTCCGCCCGATTGGGCCACCTTATCATTTACAAGTAGTCGAATGTTGTTGACACCTTCTTCCACCCATCTCTTTCTACTTCTCATTGAGACCAGAAGAGTCCCGGCTGAACCCGCCAAGTCCAGCCCGTTTAGGAAACCTCGCCAAACCGCCCGCCAAATCGTGTGAGCTGCAAATGCAGCACTAACCACGCAGCATGCGTTTCCTCCAGCTTCTCTTTGGGATTCTCCTCCTGCTGATCCCACTGGTACTGTGCGCGGAAGACTACTACAAGGTTCTGGGCGTGGCTCGGTCCGCGTCGGAAAAAGATATCAAGAAAGCGTATCGGACGCTGAGCAAGAAGTTCCACCCAGACAAGAACCCGTATGTATTCCAGGATTTGGCTGGCGGCAGGATATAGCGCATGTGGGCTGACTGGACATGAACTGAACAGAGGTGACGAGTCCGCGCGCGAGAAATTCGTCAATGTAGCCGACGCTTACGACGTGCTGTCCTCGGCGGACACGCGCAAGGTCTACGACCAATACGGACACGACGGGATCGCGCAGCATCGACAGGGCGGACAGGCGGGCCAGCCGGCACACGATCCGTTCGACCTGTTCTCACGGTTCTTCGGGGGCGGGGGGCACTTTGGGCATGCGCCTGGCCATCGGCGGGGCCCGGATATGGAGCTGCAGCTTGGGCTAGCGCTGGCGGATTTCTACATGGGGCGGGAAGTCAAGTTCACCATTGAGAAGCAGCAGATCTGCGATACGTGCGAGGGCAGCGGGTCGGCGGACGGGAAGGTGACTACGTGCGACAAGTGCACAGGGCGGGGGATGGTGATCCAGAAGCACATGCTTGCGCCGGGGATGTTCCAGCAGGTGCAGATGGTGTGCGACAAGTGTCGCGGGCAGGGCAAGATGATCAAGAAGCCGTGCTCCGTGTGCCATGGGCAGCGGGTGGTGCGCAAAGAGACGGAGGTGTATGTGACGATCGAGCCCGGGATGGACCGGGGCCAGCGGCTGGTGTTTGAGAACGAGGCAGACGAGAGCCCCGACTGGATAGCGGGCGACCTGGTGCTGGTTCTGGAGGAGAAGGCGGCGGAGCTGGGCAAGGCGGACGAGATGCGGACGGATGGCACGTTCTTCCGACGGAAGGGCAGGGATCTGTTCTGGAAGGAGGCGCTTTCGCTGCGAGAAGCGTGGATGGGCGAGTGGAGCCGCAATGTCACGCATCTCGACGGGCATGTGGTGCAGCTGGGCCGGAAGCGCGGCGAGGTCGTGCAGCCGCTGGCCGTGGAGACGGTGAAGGGGGAGGGCATGCCGTTCTACTCGGATGGCCACATGCACGAGGATCATGACGAGGAGGCCGGGAACCTGTACGTCGAGTACACGGTTGTGCTCCCGGACCAGATGGAGAGCGGGATGGAGAAGGAGTTCTTTGCATTGTGGGAGAAATGGCGCAAGAAGACAGGGGTGGACCTGGGCAAGGATAGCGGGCGACCGCGTCCAGCGGTCAAGGACGAGTTATAATGGATAGCAGTAGTATTTAGAGCGTTGATAGAACTGTACAGTACAGGTTACCATCCATCTGATAAGCTGTTTGCATTGTTTGCCGACCTCTTGATTTTCTTCACCAACCAACCACCAACCAAGCAAGACTTCATTCAGTCCAGCGCAAACCACAAACCACAAGCAATCCAAGATGGTCCGCGAACTAAAGCATCACGAGAAAAAGTTTATCTCCCTATCCCTCCATTCCAGACGTGCTCGCCAAACTAACCAACCCAACCCATAGACTCCTCCGCAAAGTCGACTTCCACACCTACAAAACCGACAACAACCACCGGGAGCACGCGATCCGAGCGCGGTACCACCTACAGGATGCGATGGAATACAAGAAGTACAACGCAATATGCGGGAACCTGCGACAACTGGCGCACAAGCTGTCCGAGCTGGACCCGACGAGCGACCCCGTGCGGAAGAAGGTCGAGGGCGAGGTGCTGGACAAGCTGTGGCGGATGGGGATTCTGAAGCAGTCGCGGGAGCAAGGGGCGGGGTTGTCGAGAGTCGAGAAGGAGGTGACGGTGTCGGCGTTTTGTAGACGCAGACTGGCGGTTGTTATGGTTAGGACGGGGATGGTGCAGACAGTTAAGGCGGTATGTCTTGGCCCTTTCGTTTTTTTGCTGTCGATGAGGGAGAGGGGCTGATGATACTACAGGCTGCGACATTCGTGGAAGGAGGCCATGTTCGCGTCGGCACCGAGGTCGTCAACGACCCGGCCTTCCTGGTTACCCGCAACATGGAGGATTTCGTCACCTGGATCGACAGCAGCAAGATCAAGCGAAATATCATGCGGTACCATGAGAACCTGGATGATTTCGATTTGATGTGATGGTTGGCTCGTTTCTATATACCCTGATGTGCTTGCATGGCGTTGCGGTTAGAGGAAAAGTTACGCATATAAGGCATGAATTCGACTCCTATCATTTATGGGTATCATGGACAATAGAAATATGGGACAGAGACAGACAAACAACAAAGGAAGGATGCGTAATGATATCGTCCCGCCATGACTCGATGCAAACAATGACCTAGGACTCCGTAACCATGATGAACACCGTGACGGCAGGCCTATTTCGCCCGCCCAACGCAAGGCCACCGACTTCGTCTCGTATCAGCAAGACAATTTTCACTCCCAGCGCGTTTGCGCCTCAGCCCGAAAGGAAGACGCGGCCCGTCGAGCCCCGCCTCCGAACTGGGGTTCTCCTCGGGGATATCCATTCGAAAGCGGCGGACGCTGCCTTCGTAGTTTGCCTTGCCGTTCTTCCCCTCCTCGAAGAACGGCGTGCGATGATCGGGCTGGCACCATTTCGGGGCGACTCGCCGCCAGAGACCGCGGAGGCCGCGGTTGGCGCGGTCAATTTTGGCGTATTCCCGTTTCCGGGTCGACGGCGAGGTCCAGTCGATGACTGTTGTCGACGTCGGTCTGGACTGCGGGGCGTCACTGTCGCCGGAGGAATTCGAGGCCAGGCGCGCATCATGATGGCTCGGGCGAGCGTCGTTGATGCCCAGGCTGTCTTGGTCAAAGAAGCGGTCAGGTAGAGGATTGATCACTGGCGACGGGGACGGCGAGCCTGCGTCTGTCGGGGTGTTGCCGCAGTGGGGGGAGAAGTATGTCGTGGACATGGAGGTGGGCGAGGAGAGGGCATGGGTGTCGTGGTTTCTCGGCTTCGGGGCGTCTTCGCTCTGGAATATCCGGCATGCTTCTCGATGCAGCGCGATCAGGTTCTCCCGCGTCTCCGGGACTCTTCGACTCGTAGTAGCTGACGACAGGGATGCGTTCCCTGGCATGGGTCTGTGAGAGCGGACGGAACTGCGGCCACTGGCATATCCAGAGCGCGTGGTGCTGCACGAGACAGAGCGACGATGGGCAGGCGGGATTGATATGGGAGCGGGCGGGTTGGCCCGCCTGTGTTTGGTGCTTTGACGGCTGTCCGGGCTATTTGGTGCAGTTCGGGATGAAACCGTGTGACATGAGCCGGCCATGGTGCCCGAGGACTCGCTCAGGACGGACAGAGCTGGTGAAGCGCATTCATCTGCGATTTCGGCGACGTCGACCGAGCTGTAGGATGTCTTTACATCAGAGACGTGCAATGGCGGAACGGCCCTAGGAGAGAGGCGGCGAGGAGGACAGGCCGGGCAGGAAGAAGTTAAATGCTGGACAGCAGACTGGTTATGGCCATGGCATGTGACGGACGCAGGCATGAAGGCAGTCGCTCCTGCATCCATCGGTCAATCAATCGATAATGATCATCTGAACCGCCGGATTCTCCTCGGCAATTCAGATGAAAGAGTGACTGGCTGGAGTCAAGTGAGTATTAAGGGAGGGATGCTGAGGACAAGAGAGGTCAAAGAGAAGACAAAGACGCGAGGTGCTGCAGATATACTTAAGCTACTCTTCACCGACACAATGCGATACAAAACCGGATAATCAGTGGATATCTGGAGTACTTGTGGTTGTACTAGTAGTTGGGGATATGGGCATTTTCTCCTAGGAGCATCCTTGAGCACTGCCATGTCGGCAGAGAGATCCCGACTGGCATGTTGATGATTAGTGAAGCTGTACGGAGCAGTCGAGGCAGCAGAAGAGAGGTAGGTGTATGCTTGTAAGTGTAGCTTCCCTGGTACAGCCACTGTAAACAAGGGCGGCGTCCACGTGAGGTCCACTCCTCACCGCCAGTTTCTTTAACCTTCTTCTCTTCGCCCTTCAGGCTACGGAGTACTGTAGTCCCTTACATGTAAAAGTACTCCGGAGATGTATCCGCGGAATCCAAGCCCACCGGCTGAACCCCGGCAGTGGCAGTGGCGTGGCAAGATACATACAGTGGCAATATCCTCAGTACCCCTCAGTACCTCAGTTCTGATTGATGGCTGCAAAATTTTACCTCTGCTAAGCTCACTCCACCAGGCCCTCCACTGCCAGTTTGCATTGACTAAGCGACATGGAACCTGCCTGCAATGGGACAATTGCCGAGATGCACCTCTGGAATGGCCACTGACAGTCATGCTAGGGCCGGACCGGCCACATGACTACTCCAATATACTATACAACCGAAGCATTGGAGTAATCCACCATCCTGCGATGGAAATTGGATTGACAGTGGCGTGGTATAAAATTTTAAGAGCCCGAGACGCTTACACATACGTAGTACGGTCTGGGAATGCTATAAAGCTGCCTTTGTCTGCCAATTGCTTCCTGTATACCCTCCCTGCCAGTACCCTAGTGTCTACGGTGAATATCTGTCTCCTTAGCTACTACTGCTATCATTGTATTTAATTCAACCAATCCACTCCCTAAGCGAATGACACCGTCCACCAACACATCCCAGACTCAGCGACTGACGTCCAGGATACTCAGTCTCGTCTCCCGACGCAATTACGTCTTCGTCGAAGACGCTGCGTCTGATACAACAGTATTACTCGTGTAAGTAGCCAGAGTCCCGCTGTCCTGCATCCAAATAACACCAGTTTAGACGTTCCAAGCCAGAGAAGCCCAAGCCCAAGCCCAAGCCAGTACCTCGCGGCTGCAATCGTAAGTGGACATCCCCGTTGCTGAGACAAAGTTAAGAGTCTAACAACAGAAACAGCCCCAGATATGTGTTTTGGGACCTGCTGCCGAAACTAGGTTGAAGGTATTGAATGTACTGGTAAGTTTGCTGTCTCCTTATACTCCTAGGAGTAAGACGTTGACGTACCAAATTAGGGCTACGATATACAAGCCTGGCAGTATTTCATCCGTTTGGGAAACAAAGTTCAAGGACTATACTAGCAAATTCAGGAACACACTAGAAGCAGAAATCAGCATACAGAACAGGCAATGTCCATTATATGGAGCACGCAAACGCATGGAATGCATGGGCCGCTAAGCAAGTCATTATTTCTCTGTGGTTTGTCGATCACGCCCGGCATACCTAAAAGACCAAACGACGGCGTGGCTCCTTTTCTGGCTTCTCGCATTTAAGATTTCGGGATATCTGCTGCTGTCAGACGGATTAGCCAGTTCAACTACTATGTGGACCATGTGGCCAATATCCACGAGCATGAATCTCTCACCCTCGTCGGCTCCTTTATCCAGCCAACCAATGTCCTTTGTGTGGTACATGGCGATAGTGCTTGGTACTTGTCGAGTTCGATATCGAGGGCGAACACTTGGGTTTATTTACTTAATATTAGCAGAAGATGAAACACTACAGGTTTGAAATCAAGGGCTCTGACGGCAGCTACAAATCATTCTTAGTAGATGCTCACCCGACTGAATATAAAAGCCTCGTAGCACTCAATGTCAAATGAAGAACCATTATAGATCAGGTCGGTGAAGTTAGAGAGTAAGGGCTAAGCGGTTGTTTCTTTAGCATAAAACTCTTATCTTGTAGCAAATCATTATTACAGTAGTAATAAGGCCTGTTGCGAAACCGGTTTCGTTAAATTTATAGATATCCTGACTCGCAGTAGATCATTTAAGGGTTTATAGCTGCCGTTTTACCTTCCAAACAGGTAGGATGGCCCTTAATTGTCCGGGCATCCAATTCCTAGCTCTGGGGATATCTGACGCTAGGAACTATTCCAAAGCCGGTAATGCAGTGGCATGGCTCCAAGTGGGTTAACTAACCAAGTAGCGCGATATTGAGCCGAGTATCCGAGCCAGAGCCTCGTCTCTTCTCTACTTTAGAGCACGTCTCTACCAATTCCTCGACTTCATACTACTCCTTGCATCACCAGAAAAGCCCAACAACTCCACTATGCGATCGCTCGTCTGGCTTCTACTCTTCATGACCACATGGGCCTACTGGGTGACGGAATACAACGAGGAGCGGTGCACACACAACGGATGCCGAGCCTATCAACTCGCCGACGCAAATACCTGTCAAAAACTGGATATCTGCGTCGCATCGTCCATCCTCGTTAAAATCGACAACTTCCACGACGACCAGTACGAACTTAACGTGTATGAGAACAACGACTGCACGGGTGACGTGGCGGGGTCGATAAGCAATTTAAACGGGTGCATGAACCTCTTCTCGCACGACAGCAACCGCGTGGGGAGATCCGTCAAACTCACCCCGAAATCAGCTTCCACAGAGCCAGAACGACAGCGAGGTTCGGCTAGTGAAAATTTCGAGGCGGGCCGGCTTTTTAACGCACCCTTTTTGGCAGACAAGAGTCTGCTAGTAGTCCCTGTCGAGCGCGGTGCGTTCCAGTTTAACCGGCGATCGGACCGCTGCGACGATGGCACTTATTGCAGCAACGCCATCGAGATATTCCGTACGGGGCCGCTAGGTGAATTACTCGCGCAGGAAGAAGCTGATAAGCTCGCCGCATTGGAGTCAGAAAAGTGGCATGAAAAATTGTTGAATCAGGGCGGCTTCTATTTCAAGCAGGCCTATGCGGCCGTGGCAGACTGGGGAGAACGGCTGCTTCGTGCTGATTAGCAAGTCGATACCCGAGTATATCGCGTTGATGTCAGATATCATTCTGGGCCGTCTTCTGGGCCGGATCTCGATTCCAGATCGAACTCCCATACGGGACAGGGAGATTCTAGATAGCTAGATGCGCATCTGAATCGATCTTAGTCATTGAGTATGGAGTACCTAGTTCCTTGGCTGTGATATCGGCGGTGACTAGCAAGTTATCTTGTACCTCATCTCGTCCATAAACAGCACCCAGAGAAATTAATCCTATATCAATAGTATCATAATAATATGCCATAGAAAATCCTAAATTCGTCCGTGATCCCGAACTCGATTCGCCAAGCCAAACGCTTGAGGGCAGTTGTCGAACCATTTATGCCTGAAGTGTCAGTATTCAGCATCAGTTCTTGCTATTAGATGTTTCTATCGAGAAGCTCTAGTTTGCTTACGAAGTTTGTAACGCCGCCGTTCGCGGTGTTCGCTATCACGGCATAAAAGAACAATATCTATGTCATGCGATCCAGCAGAGCTTCCTTAGCCTGATAGAGCTTGAATGCTTGTTCCCGATTCCCTGTTGATAGACCTTGACCCGGGAAACAGCCAGAATGCGTTCTCCTCTCTTCAGCCAGCGAGCGTTCAGCTGGTTATCCGAGGCGATCCAGAGGGAGATAAACCTCAGAACGATGGTCAAGAGCGGACGGAAGGAGAGTATGGTAGCCGGCCCCCCTGAGCACCATCGAAGGTCTTATACACAGCCTCTGTCAGTATTACCAAGCGTCTAATACTCCAGAAGACATGGCGCCGAAACTGACTGAGCTCAAACAACCTATTGATATCCGCTCAGAACACATCGCTTCCGATCTGACAACTATTCGTGTCAATCAACATAGCAAAAACTGGTCTGGATGCGACTTTACTGTTCAACGTGCCCGACGAACCCCGGCTCCCAGGAGACCAAGTTATTCCTCCGCCGACCTGGATTCGACCTGTTCCTTGGTGTCCTTTAGTTCAGGCAGAGGGGTCGGTTAGGGCTGGTAGGGCTGGCGTGGGTCGTAGTGCCCGGCTTGGCCTTGCGGAGGTTCGGATCTTTCCACACTCTTATATTCGATGCCATGTCGTCAAGTACGTTTTACAAATTTATCCACGTCAAATATTAACTGTTGGGCAGTATTCTACTCAGCCACAGAGGCCCAAAAAGAAAAATATCCCATCCAAGGCACCTTGGAGTACGACACCGTCCTATCAATTCTCCATGACCATTCACTGGTCTCTCGTGTTTTCTGGCCTGTATCATCCAAAGAGGAGAACAAAGGGCCAGAATTTACGAGCCCCATTTTTCTCCCGAGACCGCAGTGCAAGCATTCGCTATCCAATCATGAAAATGGCGTGATATGCACAGAGGAAGCCCCCCTCGGCTTTACGATTACGATCAAATACACCATTTACAGAGGGGGAAATGGCGGAGAGGAGAGTGTGGTTGCGGCTGAGTCGAACCTTTATCTGGAAGTAGAGCGCAATATTCGTGGCCCAAGGCCAGTCGTGGGTTGGGCCAAATTTGGCCAAGGACCGATTGTCAAGACGCGGAATTTACTGCGGTTTTTGGAGGAGCTCAGACCAAACGAAAATGGGGTAGCGGGCGCTTTGGAGGGATTGGATTCCTCTGCGATGGGTTTAGTAATCGGGGGGGACAAGTCTAAGAAAGAGTAGAATATCCATGCTGCGTACAAGAATCCCCGGGTTAACTGGAATACTTGCATATACCCCATACTCTCCTTTTAATATAGTGCTAATATGCCCGCCATACGTACCCGTCCACCACGCTGTCGAAACCAGGACTTGGACTCCTTTACGCGCATAAAATGTGTAGGGTTTAAAGCAGTGGCTGGTTGGATCTATAAACAGATGCACGCTGAGTATCTTCAATTCTAATTTCTGCAATAAAATCGATTATTTAGCTAGAGAAAGACCTTGTTGTCGTATGTACATGTGGACCTCTCAAGTCACCCGGCCCTGGCAGCCAAATTGCCAGTCCTTCCTTTCACATGTAGTACGTACAGTCTGATAGCAGTGACGGCAACCATGAGCGTCCCCCACCATCCCAACATGCCCGAATTTCCGCTGCCAGTGAGCTCCAGCGTGAATGCGTGCGTCATTCTATCCCAGCCTGTAGCCCATTTGAGGATAGCGACAGTCTCCTCATCCGAGCCTGCTGTTGAAGGAAGCGGTGGATTGTGACCACTACTAGGAGTGCTGCTGCTCGACTGGGACTCCCCTGAGCTGGACGACAGCCGCACGAGCTTTAAACCCCTTTCTCTCGGCCTGTTCGTCATTGCCTCTATCGACCTTCCTCCACTCAAAATTCTCGCGCTGGTCTTCTCCGTCGCCAGCATCCATGGACACGCGAAATACGACACCATGGTCCGCAGACTTGGCGACGTGCATGATCTCTGCACCCATGCGGCTGGATTTAGAGTCGACGCCCGCACGTGGAGGTAGCAGAACGACTGTATTTGCACATAGAGGCCCTCAGACTCATCGCCGGCCGCGGCGAGGATGGGATCCTTGGTGCTCATCCCGTCGTGCAGGAGGATTCCATTTCGAAACCCGAGTGGGGCTTTGCCGCTGTGGCCAATCTGAAATGCGATGAGACATAATCGGTTGTTGGGACCGGCGCCGCGTAGGTTGAGGGATTTCCATTTCGTCCACTGGCTATACAGACGTTCATGACTGGCGGGAGGGAACGGTGCGAGGATGATGCTGGGTTTCATTCTCTTGATGTGCCATGGTCGATTGATTCAATTGAAGAGGAATAAGTATGGAGTGCTATAAGCCATAGGTGCCGTAAACAGCGATAAAGACAGTAGTGGTGATTTTAGGGATCAGGATAGGTGGAGAGGGAAGAAATCTCGGTCACCAGATAGGTCACGGTGCCTGTCCGTGCTGTAAACCGTGCATTGTAGAAAAAGATTTGTATTCTGAGTGTCCTCTTTCCGATGTAGCCGGGTGCTGGAGGAGATAGGTCGAGGGAGAACCTTTTCTCAGCGTTGGGGGCTGTTCCGGGGCCTCACACTAAACACGTAGCCAGCCTAACCTGTATGGGGCCGAAACACCTTCCCTATATATTCCTTAGTCCCCTGTACGCTTCCGTTCACATTATTAACCTTTTCAAGTCCCTCTGCTATCTACTTTCTACAGCTCACATGGCGTCCTCCAACAACAATGACTCTGTATCGCCTCAGACCGGTGGTACTATACCCAACTTTGGCCAGACCTACCACCTCTCCCACCCGGTCCCCTCTGTCCACCAATTCGGAGTCTCGTCAATAACCCTCTCCCGGCTACCAGACCAGCCAATCTTCTACATCGTACACCCCCAAAACGCGCGATACCGAGCCGACATCCCGGCCCAATACTACATCACCTCATTCTCGCCGGGGCAAATCGGGAATATCCGACTGTCGAAGACTAGTAGTAAGAAGCAAGGGTTCAAGGCCCTGCTCAGTCCCGCGAAGAGCGCGGTTGACAACCCTCTCCTTAACGGTGAAGATACCGAGGAGGTTCTTTTCGAGATCAAAGCCACTGGATGGACGGGCGGGCGGTATCAGTGGACCGGGTCAGATGGGGAGCTGCTCGCGGTTGAAGACGTGGATGGTGATGAGACCCAGCCCAGACTCGTCGGTCAGGTCCCGCTGCCGATAGACAGTTGCGATGCCCTGGTCGCCGTCTGGATCCTGAGGTTGTGGCTTGATCGCGCGGAGAGTCGGCAAGCGAAAAGAGCTTGTATGTTCATCTTACTAACTACCCTGTCGCTTGCATGTCCACTGACGGCTTTAGGGTTTGAGAGCATGACGGATCCTAATGGACACCGGAATTCGGCCGCTGATTTGAGTATCTTATGTACGGTTTCTTGATGTTGGGTTGAGTCGGTTGGTTGTGTGATATACCTCAGCGGACTTCTATAGATTCCTCATTGACTCCCAACCCGCGCCATATATGCCGCCCAACCCTCCTTCTGATACTGTTTCACCGCGTCCACCGGATCAGGCGCAGCGTATATCCCTCGGCCAGCAATAATAAAGTCCGCCCCCCGGCCAATCGCCGACTCGGGAGTCTGGTACTGCTGGCCCAGCTTATCGCCCTTAGACGACAGATTGACACCCGTAGTAAAAACAACAAAATCCTCGTCACCCGCCGGCGAACTATCCCCGGACTGCACCTCACCCAGCGCCCTGGTCGCCACGAACCCGGTCACGAAATTTTTGTATTTCCTCGCATAGTCCACCGACGCTTTCGTATACTCGCCCGTCGCGAGCGAGCCCTTCGACGTCATCTCGGCCAGGATGAGGAGGCCCCTCTCCGGGCCGAAGGGGAAATCGTCGGCGGCCGCTGTCTGGGCCAGAGCCTCGACGATGCCCTCGCCGGGGAGGATGCTGCAGTTGATGACATGCGCCCATTCGGAGATGCGGAGGGCGCCGCCGTGGTACTGCTTCTGGACTGTGTTGCCGATGTCGATGAACTTGCGGTCTTCGAATATGAGGAAGTTGTGTTTTGCGGAGAGCGCTTTCAGGCCTGCGCTTGTTTCGGGACCGAAGTCGGAGAGGATGTCGATGTGGGTTTTTATTACGGCGATGTGAGGCCCGAGGCCTGCAGTTCGGGGTTCAATTAGTTACCGTTGGGTGTGGATGGGCTTGAGACGTACGGTCTGCCAGGTCGAGAAGCTCCTTGGTCGTTGTCACATCCGCCGATACCGTCACATTAGTCTTTTTGGTTTCGGCGATCTCGAAGAGCTTCCTTGTTAAGGCATTGGGATGGTTGCTGGCTCGGACTTTGTAGCTCAATTGCGATTTGGAAGACATGCTGGAGGGATGCAGGAGATAAGACAGAATACAGCACACGGCGCAGTATAGCAAGTAGACCAATCTATAAAGCGATGCGACAGAGAAGACTGCAGCCGCATCCCACCGATCGACACACCAGCCACACGGCTCGGATTGATCCACTCCGAACGGACCAGCCACACCGAGGTCCCCGATGTGGCACAGCAGATGGTCGCGATCCAAATAAACAGTCAGTATATATTTGGCTATGTAGCAGTATATCAGTGCCCAAAACAAGCCGATATACCAGACACCCTAAAAATTGGTCAGGTCCTTCGCGACCCCCAGAGTCAACGCCCAGAGAGCCCCCTGCGCCAGCCAAAAGACGCCGCCCATCATGCGGCCCTTGCCCTGAGGCTTGCCAGAATACACGTATCCGTACAGGAACAGCGATCGGAACACGAGCCACCCGGCCGCGATGCCAGCGGCCAGTTGGGGATATTTCAGGCCGGCGGTCAGGGTAAAGAACATGGTCTGGGGCGCGTTCTCGAGGAAGTTGGAGTGGGCGCGTTGGGCGCAGTTGAATTGCTCAGCGCTGGCCTGTATGCGTGGATTGTTAGTACCGACACTCATGTGAATGTAAAACTGGTTCATGGGTAGTATCTCACGTTCGACTTGCACTCCTCGATGCTCGCATAGCTATGAGGATACGGGACCTTGGCAGCCTTGCGGAGTGTGGTGGTGATGGTCCCGTGGATGAATCCCAGGAAGGGAATCGCGCCCAGGGCGACGCCGATGACGGGACTAGCAGTGGGTTAGCATGATGTTGTGTCTCGGTATATGGAGGGTGATTACCCGTAGTTGTCAGGAAGAATGATGGCGACCATTGTGATGTGTTTGAATTGGTATTTTTCTTGTTATTCGAACAAGCTGACGGGTGTGAGGCTTGAAGGAGGCCGAGGAAGAGTAAGGAGACACTTGTCAGGCGGCGGCAACTTATAGTTAGTTATAGTCTAGCCTCGCTGACATCACGGCTCGGGGAACGGGGCAAAACATCGCCGGTGCAGAACCTACCCGACTCCGGCTGACAGGCAGCGCTTTGTGCGCAATCATACTCTGTGCTTATGTACGTACTGCCAAGCCAAACAAACACGGTAGATACGACAGCATCAATTATTACAATCCTATGTACGCAGTTGACTCACGCTGCCATACTTCGCCTGCCACGCAAAGAAGTACAGCAATGCCCCCAGAGGCTGCCCAACAAGACAGAAGCTTACCCAAAATATCGAGTTCCCGATTACCTTGCCAGAGGGATCACTTATCTTCTCTAATGGCGCCGTCGCCGCGATCAGTGGAAGTTGGAGCATCATCCCCAGGAACGCAACTCCTAGACGCCAGTTAGTCGCAATAAAGGCCTGCGAGAAGGCAAAATACCAATCATGTTGTGAGTCGGGATTCCCACGAGCATCTCGTGCAGGAACGCCGAGAGTGTGAATACCACTGTGCTCGCGGCCAGAGGGCTCCAGCCCCTCCCAACTAACGGGGAATACACATGCCGCTTCATAAAGAGGTAAACTGGCCTGTTCCATGACCGCCAGTACATACCGAGACTCGAGCTGTTCCACCAATCCGTATAGAACTCACGATCCCCAAAACGCATGACTTCGGCCAAGGCATTCAGGAGCGACTGGAACAGCGCGAAGAATCCCGCAAGCCAAATAACGAGGGAGATCGTCGATAGCTTCATGACCCGCTCGAAAATCGACGCGACTTCCATTTCCGCGATCTTGTCAATGGAGTTGCGCAGGACCGGAGCAGCATACTGAGCTGACAGCAGCCAAATCACCACGGCCAAGCAAAAGAACTCAAACATGCGCTTTCCCACGAACGACCAACGAATGTACGCTGTCCGGGGGTAGACAGGCTGATAAACAAGAGTAGGAGCTAGCCAAAAATAGGCCAGGTTTCCAAGAGTGATGTTCCTCGGGTATGGGCGTGACAAATAAATCCCAGGGAGGGCCGAGGCGCTGGACGAATTGATCATGGCATGGCGGAGGTCGCGATTGGTGAATGCATAGGAGCAATTCTTAAGCCACACGATGATCGCATGGACCTCACAGGCCGTCCCAATACCTGGGTGATGGATGTAAAAGTATACGACAAAGCTGGCGACCACGAGACAGAGGGTCGCGTTCACGGTGTGCAAGAATGCTGTCAGTCGCCAAGTTGACCGAAAGACTTGCTGCCCACGCTCGTGTTCCTCGGCGGACGAATCCTTCTTCCTACGACCAACGATCTTCTTGGCCTGCGCGGCCGCTGCCAGTTCAATAATATACGCAACGAATAGGTGACACGGAGCAAGGGCGAACAGGATCAAGCCAAGGGCCACGTCCTGTTTTCGGTAGTCGTGGCATTTAACGCAGATAAGGACGCCATACTGGAAAGCGATCAGTTCGTTCAACTGACATGGGCCCAGGAGGACAACCCACTTTCATGAAATTTTCAATTATCAGGCGCAGATTCATAGCCACTGTTCCAGGCATTAGACGAAGGAATTCAAATTATCTGGTCAAGAAATCATACCAAGGACAATCACCATAAGATTGCGAAACCCCAGGAAGCTCGTAGTAGCGTTCGAGTCCCGGCTGAGACTCGAGTGCCGCAAGGTCGAGTGATACGCAGCAACATGACGATATTGCGCTCTTATTGGCATCGCATTGCCGCCAAAGGGCTCCCTAGCGGGGGACGAAGAATCGTTGGGGGTTGTGCCGTTTGTCGACCCGGCGAGAGGAACAGGCCCGGGAGAGGCAGGGCTAACCATGCTTGTCGACGAAGACATCTTGAGAGCACCCATATTGGTCGGCTAGAGAGGGGGAGCACGCAATCGAGCTGGTCCGATGTCGAAGAGGAGCAAAGCAGGGATCGCGGCACAAGGTCAATCGCAGAGGCAGCGGCGAAGGCGGGACAGGGATCCCAGTAAACCGACGTTGTTCTGGTCGAGCATGGTAGAGAGCACGGGGAGGAGAGGCCGCAACCTGAAATAAGAAGAGAGTTCCAGCACGGCGGGGATGAGGTGCATTTACTAGTAGACCAGGCCAAGTTGGAGAGGCTCGGAGCTGCTGGGATGGGCAGCCGCGGGCCAATCACCTGACGCGCTGCTCCGATCAAAACGTCTCGACCGTTGCTCTGCCTCTCGTCCTGCTAGCTTAGGCCCCTCCACCTACTACTCCGTGCCTCTTCTTGTCGCTTTAGTGCCATGCTAGCTGAGCTACGGCTTTTTCCGTGAACCTGCTTCTGCTTTCTATTCCCTGTCCTCCTGTCCTCCGCCCTTTGCTGCTACCATGGCCTTCTACGACGACCATGCCAGCGATCCCCCGCATGCTGGGAGACAAAAATACGAAGGCGGCATTATAGGACCTCGCCGGCCAAGTACTTATTCCTGTCTGTTTTTAGAGCTACATATCTAACTTCTCATCGATAGGACTCGTCACGGACTATGGGTCGTCGCTAGTACAATGGATGCGAACGCGACAGCCACGGTACAAAGGGGGACACCGAATGGAGCCGGAGAGGCCGAGTGCAAGCTATATGGTGGATGTAAGTTCTTGTCCTTCATACAGTGCCAATTGGTGGCGGAGAGTTTTTAACACCTGCTTTCTCAACCGCAGATGCTCCCCCCGTACGCGCGCGTCCATTCTCCCGCAGATACCATCCCCGTGCGGCATCTTCATCAGTCGATAGGGAAATCGAAGAAACCGATTACTGTTGTACGATGGACACCGGAAGGCCGGCGCCTGTTGACTGGCGGACACACGGGAGAATTCATGCTGTGGAACGGAACTGCGTTCAACTTCGAGACCGTTATGGATGTGCGTGCATTCTGTTCGCCCATCTGGGCTGCCCCTGCTGATACCAAGAACAGGCGCATTACGATCAAATACAAGCGGGAGTGACGTCGTTGGCATGGTCGCACAGTCATGACTGGTTGATTTCCGGAGGACAAAGGGGGGATATCAAGTACTGGCGGCCCAATTTTAACAATGTCGAGACGATCGACGATGCACATCACGATGCAGTCCGGGATCTTTCGTGGTCACCCAGCGATACCAAGTTCCTATCGGCGTCTGATGATACGACTCTAAAGATCTTTGACTTCACGGGCATGTCTTGCGATACAACACTTACTGGCCACAATTGGGACGTCAAATCTTGCGACTGGCATCCGACAAAAGGGCTCTTGGTTTCAGGGTCCAAAGATCATCAAGTCAAGTTCTGGGATCCTCGCACCACACGATGCCTGACTACGCTCCACAGCCACAAGAATACGGTGACCGCGACCCGGTTCTCGAGGGTTAACAACAACCTCCTTGCTACGTCGTCGCGAGACCAGTCCGCCCGGGTTTTCGATCTACGCATGATGCGTGACATTTGCATTCTCCGAGGTCATGAGAAGCCTGTTTCATCTCTTACTTGGCACCCTATCCACAGCTCGCTCATATCAACAGGGAGTGAGGATGGCTCATTGTACCATTATCTACTCGACGAGCCCAACCTCCCTTCGGGACAGATCCCAACGATCGCACCATATGACAGCCCTGATCCTGCAAATACTCCTCCCCAGGTGATTCACCCGGCCCACCGTATCCAATACGCGCATAATGGGACAATTTGGTCATTGGACTGGCATCCCCTGGGTCATATTCTTGCGTCTGGCTCCAAGGATAACTTCACAAGGTTCTGGTCTCGGGCGAGACCTGGAGAATCTAGTTACATGAAGGACAGGTTTCACATCGGGGAAGAAGCTGCTGAAGCCCAAGGGACATGGAATCGCGGATATGGCCGGCGGCAGATGCGCGAGGAGGAAGAGCAAGAGATACAGGATGAAGCCGAAAGCATGGCCGATCAGAAGAGGCCTACAGGGCAACTTCCGGGAATACAAGTCGCTCCCCCTGGTGGTAACGCCCAGCCCGGCCCTCAAGGGATATTACCAGGAATCGGGGCCGCTCAACCATCGACACAGCCTCAGATGGATCCTGGACGGTTAGCTGCACTCTTGTCGAACCCGGGCCAACAACCATTCCAACAAAACAGCTTTCCCGCAAGTAGCGGGCTTCCTGGGTTCTCCATGCCTCCGGCGATGACAGGCCCTCCACCGGTGAACTTCGACCTAGGTGAGCTGCAAAAACAACTCATGTCGCAGGGGGTGTCTTTACCCCAGGGTTTCCCGCCCCAAAATTTCCCCTCAAACCCCGGACTTTCTGCGTCACTCGGGTCCGGCAGTATCCCCGGGCTGCAAGGCGGCGGCTCAACAAATGGTGGGTATGGGAGATGAATTGCGAGAGCGAGGTTTCTCATCAGTTTGGAGCTATCTGGCGTAACGGAGCGGTTCGTTCTGGTTGCTCGGTTGACAATGGCCCATGCAAGAATACCATTTCGCTGGTGTATTATAATCCGTTGGTGTTTGGTTTGTCGAGTTATCTTTCGCATACCGCCTCGTTCTTTCAGCAGGTTCGGTCGATGGGATGGGACCTTTCCCGAATACACACTCCATGACCACTTCTCTGGGACCCTCCATTGTCGCACAAGATTAACGCATCAAAGTCCACCTTGCATAGGAAAGCTAGACATGATCAAGATCATGACACTAACCCCGGCCCATACCATGGGCAGCCACGTAGACATCTTGAAATTGCCCGCATCGTAGACGGCACCGAGACTGTGATAATCTTAGACCCCCTGGACCATAACGGAAGTATTGAATGCACCAAGTGACTTACAGCAGACCGATAATACTCCCAGTTATAAGCGCCTCCAAGCTCCCGATCACCGCGTAGATGACCGGAACAAACCAACAGGTCTTCCAGTTGCGACATTGCATAAACACAGCCCAGGCCGCTACCGCGAGGTGGGTGACGGCATAGAATATCAGGGTCCAGAACAGGGTGAATCGCCATATATCCTGTATGTAATACAGGTATTGGGCCTTCCCCAGATCTGTTGGGAAGATGTCGTAGAGCGACGGGAATGGCGGGACTTGGTAGTTGATGGGCACGCGGTTGCTGGTCATTTATCCTGGCCTTTCGAAATAAGAGGAGGATGGTGACAGCGAAGACGGCATAATATGAAGGTATCCGGTGCAGGGAACGGCGTGGAGGAGGACGATAGCATGCGATGGTCTGTTGAAGGGTTGAAGGAAAGCGGTGGTTAAGACGCGACGGCTGTTTGCAGTGTTTGCAAAGCCCCCTGTAACCTCGGCAGGAATCGGGATCCTCCGCGGCCGATGGGCGGCGTTGTTCGTGCTCCCCTTCGCTGCTTCCCAGTCAACCACCCGGCCTCTACTCCTGAACATGGCCACAGAGCGCTCGTTGGCTGCTCTCCTGAGGTCGCTGCAGTCATCATCCGACCTCCAAAGTGCCTTGAAGTATGGCAGTCCAACAACCCCGGTTACATCATATGGACTGGCTGACTGCTCCCTACCAGTCTCCTCCCGACAGCCGCTAGCTTCTTGCCGGCACTCGGAAATCCGCTGAATGTCAGCTTGCTCGCGTCGCAATTGCTTGTTGCCCCCGCGATTTGGGAGCATCCCCTGGACCTACAGGCGTGTCGCCGGATCCTCAGCGTCTTCAATTCCGCCGCAATAGCCGTCTTGCAAAACGATGCCGTGGACGAGCCGAGAATCCCGTATGGACAGCCAAAGAAGCTGGGTCGCGAGGAATGGGTGAAGGCGGTGGTTAATGGGGCGGATGACAAGTCGCCGCGATGGAGACATGTGCTCCTAATTGGAGGAATGCTGATTGGGTTCGAAGCCCAGGACAGGCAGGGGCTGTCGTGGAGTATGCGATCAAAGCTTGAGACAGCGCTGGTGACGGCCACGAACCTGTCCCTACAAGAATCCGGACAGAAGGACGGCGTCGATGCCCAGTGCATCACCATGGTCTTGAACTATACATTTGAGCTTCTGTCGGACTCCGAACGGGCCAATCTGGACTACGACATTCTGCTTCCGGTGATGATCCAAACGACGTACTCTTCAGCGGAAGGTCTACTGGGCGGATACTTTCTAGGCGCCATCGACAAGGACATTGTTGAGGCGCCGGGGAAACAGTTCAAATGGCCAGCGCAGTCAGTCACTTTCGGCCATGTATCGGCCATCTTGTCTAGTCCTCTCGTTTCTTCCTTGGGACCCTTGTCCAGACTCATGGCGCATGCTGTCGAGAACACCGGTGACCCAGCAATTGTCTCGCAGGCTGTCGATCACGTCGCGGGTTTCGCCCGTACACTGATGGTACAATGGCGCCAGAATAAGCTATCGGAGGTCGATCGTGCCGAAGAGGCAGAGTTCCTGGAGTCTGATTCATTGAGTTCTACCATCCCGGCCCTTTGGAAGCTGCTCCGCAACTGCCTATACTCGACTGTGATTGTCCTTCGGGCCGTCCTGGGGAGGGTAATCAATGACCGCGTGCTAGCTGCTGGTGGAAGTGAGTTCAAGCATCTGCCAAGTGGTGATCTATACTGACTATTACAGGCGCGCCTTTCTTATCAATGCAAGCACTTCACATTCTCCGCAGTCTGTATTTTGTTTCGTCCCGAGTCGGTCAGAACTCGTCGTCCCAGCACACGTTTGTTACTCTTGCAGCAGTCGATATTCTCCTACAATACCCGGAGTTGGCAGAGAACTTTTTGCGAAGCATCAAGCCGAGTGAATTGGGACAGATTCCAGCGCATCCTTTTGAGAGGTGCCTTGATCTCTTCTTCTTGAATACTGCGGAACTCTTCACATTTGTCTTGCCTTCGGAGCCGAGCGAAGAGCTGCTTATCTCCGCTGCGGTCCCGTATCTGGCTGCTGGCGCAAACAGACTTCTCCTGGAGATCTTCGAGGCGGCTCACAGTGTGGTCCTTGCCGTGTTTGCAATTCCTGGCAATGCGGCGGTGGCAGCTAAACATCTTCCGTTCTACATTGACAACCTCTTTGCCGTATGTTCTATTTACCGGGTCGTCCTTTCCGCTGCTCACAGCTCTACACAGGTATTCCCTGATAATCTCTCAGCACGCCAATTCCGGCTCGCCTTCAAAACCGCCATAAAAATAACCGCACCACCTTCGCTCCTATCGAACAATCAGCCCCTCCTGCCATCCGTTCTGCTCGAAGTCCTCCACGAGCGCGCGCTCCATGCCTCAACCGCACCCTTGCCGCAATCCGCACAAAGCGGGGGAGGGGCTACAGAGCCTGACCAAACACCGCCTCTTTCCGAACAAGCAGCACTTACGCTCGCTATGATCGATTCGCTCTGCTTCCTTCGCGTGGAGGTCCTTGAAGAATGGCTTCCCTTGACTGCGCAGATGATCAACGCCGTCGGCGGGTCCGAGATGCGGAAGGTGTGCGTCGGACGGTTCTGGGATGCACTCAGCAACGGCGAAATGGACGTCGACCGTGCGCACTATTGTGTTACGTGGTGGAGCACCAAGGGCGGACGGGAACTTGTTCTTGTCGGGCATGAGTCGGGAGCAGTGTCGGAGGACGCAGATGCGCCATATATGAGCGGTGCAATAGGAGAGGTTGCGCCGGAGAGTAAGCTCTGAACTGGCGATTGATTGTGAAATTAGCGTTCTAGGGTATTTGGCGTTTGGATATGTAGATAGTATACAGATTACACCCCGATGATACAAGGAAGCTGCTTCATTCAAGCTAATTATCGAGATATTTGATGCCAGCAAACTAAATGAAGGGAATTCCCACCCAGGTATGCTTCCTGTAGTCGACGTACTCATCGCCAAAAAAAGCGACCAGGAACTCCTCCTCCCCTGTACAATCGTTAGAACCAATCCAGACGCTAACCCAAGCGACTTACTATGAACCCTCTTATAAAAAAACCTCCACAACACAACGGCATACCCAGCAAGACAAACGACATTCCCCAGCATCAACTGCGTCCCCAGCCCCCACCAAAAGAACCCAAAGTAACTCGGATGCCGGAGAACACCATAAACCCCATGTCGAACAAGCACATGGCCCTCCTTGCGCTCGACCTGCACATTATGGTTGAAGTTGCTTGCCGCCTGCACCATCGCCAGCGACCGGATCCCCTGGCCGAGAGCCATGCCCACAAGGCTTAGAACCAGCAGCAACCCGGACTGCGTCTTGCTCGGGTACAAGTAGTGCGAGACTAGACTTTCGACAACGGCGGACCCGTGCGCGACGTTGTACGCCCAGCCATTCGCAGACAGCAGGAACGCGGAGATTGTCGCCTGGCGCGTGTTGTATCTCGCCGTGGTGTAGAACTCGAGGAAGTGGAACAGACACAGCGAGGCGAGGAAAAAGGGGACGCGCCAGAGCGCGGTGGCGAGATGGACGCGAGCATAGAGCGCGGCGCTCACGGACAGGCCGAGGGTGAGGCCGATGAGGTGTGCGCGGACGGCGATGCCGGAGAGCGATTTCTTGCCGCAGGGGAGGTTGGAGATGTCGAGGGTTGGTGGGGGGGGTTCT